>JAKZGU010000147.1:0-93650 GCA_022837005.1 Calonectria pteridis
TAATTAAATTTATTATATAACCTTTATAATAAATATCTCCTAAGATCTATAATATTTTTACTTTAAAATATTAAATTAAATAATAAAAATATAATAAAAAAATTAATTTTATAATAATTATTTTATTTTATATATTATAAAATATATTTAAATATTATATTATAAATATATTTTATATTAATTTAATATAAGATTTATTTAATATATTTTTTTAAGACTTAAAAATATAAAAATTAGGTTTAATATAAAGTATTTTAGTATTATATAGTAATTACTTAGATTTATATAAACTATAGCTATTTTTTAGGTATAATTAATAAAGCTAATATAAAAATTGCTATCCGGAATATTGTGGCTATCTGGCATTTTTGTAATCAACCTTGTGAGAGGTTGGCAGGCGGACCTGACCCACAATTCCAACGGGTACATGGCCAAAGCTTTCCTTGAACTCTCGCATCTTGATTTTGCCGTTGTGGCCCAGTTCCTACTACGAGGGATTGCCTTCTCTATTGCTCTCATCGATGCTCTGCATTGGATTTTATTGTCAAGATTGATAGAAATAATCAACTCGGTGACCCAGTTCCTGCAGAATATTTTGTTGAGCCTAATGCTTGTTTTACTACCAAAAATAAATTTGAGATGAAGTCATCCTGCTTATCTATACTTGGAAACAGCTCGGCGCGGTTGTTTGCAGAACACGACGACTAGCCATGTTGTCAATCCCTGGTACTTCCGCCTTCACACCTAATCTCAACTGAAACATTGAATTCTACAAGACTCGCTCTTGGTGCACCTCACTCCATTCAGTACCCTCTTCACTGCTTTTTCATGAAATAACAATCAGCGAAGGAAAATCACTCGCTTTGGTGACCTTGAACCGACGCAACGGCAGCCTTCCAGCACGCCTTCCAATACATCCCCCAATGATGCTCGGTTAGGGTTAGGCCCGCCCACCACTATTTTTAATTCTCTCTTTTCATATTGTACTCAATACAAATTCATTTTCAAAAAGGGTTGGTGCATTTAATTTATTTTTTCCCGCAAAGACCTAGCGCTTTTCCAAGCAGCTCTCAAATCTGTGACCATTAAGAACCCGCGACGAGGTTGGGCGAGCCGAAATTGCGGTTGGCTTCATGGGGCTTGGCGGCCAGCCTCCCACGTCCTGACGCAACAGAAACAAAAACGTTCGTTGCTCGACGGCCACGTGAACAAGCAGTCAATTACCATTGAACTGACTGGAATTGCATATCATGCACCTATTCGCATTCAAAATCATATTCACTGTAGTCCTCCTTTTCTCCTCTTCATCAAATAAGGTAACGCGGTTCAGATTATTGAGACGCACTGACCCCCTGTGCCTCGCATGTACTCCTGGGCACCTACCCTGGACATGAAGTCACCTTGCTCCATAGCGACGGCCCTAAAGACGAGCATAAATCAACCTTTCTAAAATATCATTATTTCGATCTTTATCATAAAACTAATAGTTTAGTATGCAAGCCGTTGTGAGATTTCAGCTGTAGTCACAATAGGTCGGGCCCTGTTTTTTTTTGTGGGCTAGGGTTCTTGTTCTCAGTTCTTGGCACCTAATCCAAATTTGTTCAAAAAAACATTGTATCAAAACAGGAGGATTTCGGTTCAATTAGTTAGCCAGCATTTCATGAATTATCAGTGATTTACTGTAGAAAATGCATCAAGAAATCCCGTAGATATCCGAAGTCGCCGTCGAGACTTTAGAAACGGTACACTCATGAGCCGACTAGGGTGTCGACTAGATGATGAATGCTAGAACTATTTGGTCATAGTGGAGCCCAAGACCTGGACAGGCCACAGGTCAAAATCCTATACGACTAGAGATTAGAATCCGGTGACTTTCATGAGTAGTTTTGCAATGAACTATGCGCTACCTCCCCCCCGGTCTTGACCCAAAACTACCGGTGCGATTGAGGAATCGGCTTCTGGATTCATCTGGCATCACCCACCTGTGCGGGGTCAGATGGAGGCGATTTACTTTTTCTGGTGGTGAAACACGACATGGACCAATCACGGCGCACTAGGACGGAAAACATTAGACTCCCCACGCCAAAACTTCATCGTCAGCGCATCCACAATCATTGACAATGGTATCTGCGCACGGTGGCGGCTCGACCTCTGGCGTCGCGGATATTCGCTTAAATCTTCTCAATGCCCTCAAGGGTATCAGGGCCCCCGGATCGTTTGCCAGCTTTGACGCGCTGACCTCGCGTGTTGATCCTGGGATCACCGTTCGTGACGTTGGCGACATTAACTTGCCGCTCAGCGCCACGCAGGCGCGGAAACTCATCGCAAAGGCCCGCCAGGCGCCCTATGGCAAGGGGAGCGAGACTCTGGTTGATACAAAAGTCCGCAACACGTGGGAGATTGATGCCGACGATGTGACTTTTCGCGATCACTTCTGGTCCTACAGTCTGATCTCCATATGCAGAGAAGCTGCTGAAGGCCTCGGAATCGATGGCAGTACCGTCCATGCGGAGCTTTATAAGATGCTCATTTATGAAAAAGGTGCCATGTTCAAGTCACACACCGAGTAAGTGTCTTGCAGGCTGCTTGACCACCATCTCTAACGAACGTTACCAAGCACCGAAAAGATTCCTGGCATGTTTGGCACCCTTGTCCTCTGCCTGCCTTCTCAGCATGAGGGCGGAGAACTTATCTTGAAGCATTGCGGTAAGAAGAAGACGTTCAAGACGTCAGAGCATGAGCGATTTTATGCCTGCTGGTACTCTGACGTGTCCCATGAGGTCCGCCCCGTTACGTCTGGTTACCGTTGGGTATTGACCTATAACCTTGCCTGCAACCCGTCCCAGCCACGACCAACTGCAGGCATTAATCCAAAAAACTACGAGTCTCTGCGACAGGCTTTGTCTAGATGGCTCACTGTGAGCCCCGAGTCGGGCAAGAACAAATGCCTCTACCACATCCTAGATCATGAATACACCGAGGCTAACATGTCGCTTCAGTCGTTGAAATCACACGATTTGGCTCGGTTACAGGCCCTCAATGAGATGTGTGCTCAGCTTCCCTTTCGGCTTTTTTTCTGCCTATTGGAGAAGGAACAGAGGGGAGAGTGTGGCTATGACGATGAATCCGACGCCAGCCATCATTACATCGAGGAGGTTCTAGAGACAGATTACAAGGCGAAGACTCTTGTCGATTTGGACGGAAATTTGGTATCAGAAGACTTTGAAATAAATGAGGATGATATTCTCGAATTGGACATCTTTGATGATCTCATGGAACCCGAAGACGAAGAGTACGAGGGGTACATGGGCAACTGGGTTCATCCTCCTGAGGCTTCCGTCGACCCAAAGTATACGCTAACAACTTTATTTAGGGACCAACAGCAACACACTGGTATCGCTTGGCGGTAATGTATCCTTTCACCTTTGCGCACTATGCTCCTGCTAACAAGGCCATTAGGCCGTGGCCTTGGTACCTCAAGATTCACTCGTTTCATTTTTCAAAAAGAAATATGAGACCTCTTCATCGAAAAATATCATGTTACAACCCAGTTATCTCTCTGAACAGTGTCTTCTGACAGAGGCTTCGTCGTCTTCAATCGACACTGGTCGAATTCTGCTAGAGGACATGGGACCGAAGTGATCAACTGTGGATACCTCGCCCCAATAGGCTCCGAGGAGGAAATAGCCCTGTGGAGGTGATCGAAAAAGTGTTGGTTGATTCACATGCCATGCAGCACGTTTTTAAAGTTGCGCTTCACCACGAGATGTATGAGTTCTTTGACCAGGCAGTGAACCATAACAAGGGGTGCCTCCCCAAGACTTTCATTATCTGGTTGAAGAAATGGCTGGGCGCTGATGTAGCGCGATTCAATCGGATTCAGACAGGGTATGGCTACATTCATATATGGCTCCGATAAAAACTGACCATTGCAGAGTATCTTCTATCATCACGTCGTACGCTGATATCTCGCGTCAGGTCGAAGCCATCACGACCTTGGCGCCTAATTCTTGGAGCGCTTCGCTCGACGCCGCTCCTACTCCCGAACACATCCTTCATTGGGCTCGCCGTATGTTTCACTCTCTCATAGATGTCTGCGAGCCCAAGGACCTTGGCAGCAAGGATGTTTCAACGATCCTCGATCTCGTCAGCTATTTCGAGAACCCGACCGGTTTTCTTGAACAACAGTATGTCGAAATTGATAAGACACGCACGCTAATTGCTAACTACGCTCCAGCTTTATCCCCAAACTTGACGAATCGAATGATACCATACTATTTTCTCTCGGGCTCCTAGCTCAATTGCAACAAAAGAGTGGCAACAAAAGATTCCCAAGAAAAGGCTGCACCCGGATTTCTCGAATGATAGCAAGGCCACTCGCCACTTCGATGGACTTCACAAAACTCTGCAGCCAGAAGGGAGTGGAGGCTAGAGCTAAAAAGCGGCTCCGTCGCTCCAGTGACGCATCAGGAATCCAACAGCAAACAACTCTTGATCCGCAATTGCTGCTTTATTTGTTTTCTACTCTGCTCAATCTGAGCACAAAAACCAACAACTTGGCAAAAGACTTTGTTTGCAAACTCGCAACAGATGCCCCCGAGCTCTCATCTACCGACCTCCAAACCATGTGGCTGCCTTTTTTACGTTCCCTGATACCTATTCTCACCTCCAACTCAATACGGCTGAATACAGAATGCTATCAACAGCTCTACTCGGCTATTCTCAAAGCTTTTCTCGAAAAAAGTGTCAAACACGAGCCAACCCAAGGGGGAGATCTTAGACGACCAATGGTGAACTGCTCTTGCGGTTGCTGTGCGAAAGTCAATGAATTTCTCCAGAACCCCATGAAAAGGGCCATGAAGTTCATCGCCAAGAAGCTACAGCGGATGCACATGCAACAGAAACTCGACTCTGCAAACATTGATTGCATCCACGAAACATCACGATCAGGTCCTGTGTACGGTCTTCTCGTAACCAAGACCTTCACACAACACACGCAACGGCTTCAGCGCTGGAAGACGCGACAGGCGCATGGTGCCAAGGAAATTGCGAAGTTCGATCAGGGTCAACTAAGGAAGTTACTTGGGTCGGAATATGTCGATATCGTCAAAATGCACCGGCTCTTAGCGACGAGACCAACCCAGGCCCCCGCGATACAGAGCAGTAGCCGGGCTGGGCCACCTGGGCCGCGAGTTGAGAGCAAACGAAAGTTACGGTCCGCTGGTCCCCTGGCTGATGACTGAAGTGGGTGTGATGTTTTGAAGTATTTCCGAATTTCTTTTGTATGGCGTTGCGCGCTAAGCTCTTGCCTATTGATTCTCAACTCCACTTGCGTCAAGAAGCTAAAACACGCTACCACTACGATTTCGGCAGCTCTCGCTGGTGTGTATGCGAAGAACGTCGCCTCGATATTTGGACTCGAAATGCTTATCTTCACTCCGGCAAGCGCGAATTCCTTGACCAGTCTATCAATGATTGGAACCAACAATTACAGGCCTCAAGTGTGTGAGGGGGAGGGGAAAAAGAGGGGACTGAGTCTGTATTTTCTCCGGACGAGTCGTGGGGTTTAATTTGGTAAGTTGGCTGTCGAGCAGCCCTACAAGGCCAAGAGAACCGAGGGCGACAAGGGTGTTGTTGTCAAGAAAGCCACCACTCACTACACCATCTCAGCCAAGCTCCCCAAGATTGGCAACAATTACAATCTGTTGTTCAGGAGGTGTTCAAGTTGCAAAATGGCCGCCACTAGAATCAGTTCTCCAATGAGACCCCCTACATCATTGTGTTTGGTCTAGCGCGGCCGAAACAAGGTTCGCTTCAACTTCTTCCACAAAAGTAATAGCTATGCAACAATACACGGTACACCCAAGGGAGTCGAGGGATGGTGCGATGGGATCAACTAGGTTATTGCAGCTCAACTGTCCAAACCCTATTGTGTGAAGCTTATTGTGTTAACTTGGGTCGTGTTGGACCTCAAGGACGAGAACGATCGTAAACTAGACAAATGTCAGTCTTTTTTCATTGGGTTGACTTGTGCAGTGGTCATCATGGGCATGTACCTCTGTAACAATCGTTCAAGGGTTACATTAGAAGGGGCTAATCACACGGCGGAACAACTCCCCCTCTCGCATCTGGCGATGAGGTTGAGACATCATTGTATGATGATTGTGACGGCAAATGTCTCTCTTCGGGTGCTGTTGAAAAATCAGAATATGCCTCCAACAGGAATCCGCGGATACCCCTTTGTTGGCCGCGTGGCAAACCATCCACGTAGCATCCACTAGGGAGGGGTTTCAAGCAGCTTAAAAGCCACCGTGATACTATCGGCACAGGGGTAGGCGATGTAGCGTTCAATAGACCATATTGCGGGGACAAAAATGACCACGGGTAGAAAAACATCGGACAAATGGGTTCTTTTCTTCCTTTTGAACTTTTTATTCCGTTTCATATCCGGTGACGTGGGAACCTAGAGACGGGCATTGCAGAATGGCGCGTGGTGAAATATGCAGCAATTCTCCACGCTGAAAAGGCCTCCTTACTGACTGACAGGCAAGGTTATTTCTTCTATCCTGTTCGTGTCAAGGGTGGTTCTGGCTGGCGTCTTGACGCACGCCACCAACGACATCAACTCGCCACCGAAGACGTCACGATCCCACTCACCGCACAGCGCCTGGTATTTGATCTATTGCCCCCTGTCGTATTCATCAAACCACGCACCGCCCAGTTCATGAATGTTGCCAAGGCGCCACCGTCACTACGATTGTAGCGCACCCAATCAATGTATCGATCACACCCATGCTTGTTTTGAAACAGAGCAGAATCGTATTCAATACCGACTTGCAACTCCACATCTGGTCTACCGACTAGCTGCTGTTGTGCTAAAATCTGTTTTACGACCAACACTGTAAAAAAAAAAGAAGAAAACAAAATGGAAAATAGGAAAACAAAAGAAAAGAGATAATCTTCACAGTCCATAGAACTCAACGCACCTATTACGTAGAATTAATCGAGGGTTCGTCGGGTTGCAGCCGCCTTGGCCACCTTGGATGATGCGTCTCAGTCGAGTCTTACTGGTTACCCATCCTCGACCGTGGTACATGAAGCCGCTGCACTACTAAACCCTCTGATATGTCTTGGACCAGCTTTTCAAACGATGTTTGCCATTGGATTGCGAGGGTAAACACGTTTTGTATTTGCAATGCGGCACACGTTGCTAACTGAAGTGAATTTCTTCAGCCCCCACATCGGAAATCCTCTTCCGCGATGTGCTCTTGCCCCTGAGCGCGCCAATATCGCAACAACAAAACAGAGGAACGAAACACCATAAAAAAACAGACCAACTTCCGAACTGTACTAACAATGTGCAGTTCTTGCTGGAAGGACTCTCGCGCTCTGAAGATGAGACAGCAAAAACAAGAACAATTCCGGTAACTTTTCCTCCCAGTACCCAGAGTTATCCCTCACGTATACACGTCAATCCCTGCCATTTTCTCAACGGATATTTTCACTTGTTATGCTCATCCTTATCCCCTCAGATCTCTCCATTTTGGCGCTGTTCGTTGCGGCGCGCCAACCTCTCAGCGCGCGAAGGTCTTGCCGGCTCCGGAGGGAAAACGGCATCGTAAGCGACGGAAACAATCGAACTCCACTGTGCCCTGGCCATCAGTCCTGGTGGAATATAGCTGCACCACTCGTCGAGAGCCGGCAGATACTGCACAGGTTGATTTGGGACGGTGGGGGGCGCCAGTGCATCGGCAACTTCTCGTGTCATGATGTAGCCAGCTGTACCGAGGTCGTCTTCCTCAAAGAGGCGGCGCTCAGATGCCATTGCTCGGCTGGAGAGAGTCTCGAAGTTGGAACCATGAATGACAGGATCATCATGGACGACAGGGGACTTGTGCCTGCGGCTGCGACGGGAGGTCGAGGCCTTAGTTGTAGGTTTGTCAGAGGACACAGCCTTGTTGACGAGCACAGTCTTGCTGGCGCGCGTGGACCTTCGAGGAGGGGGTTCGAACGAGTCTTCATCTTCGTCGCTGCTAGAGACGGTAGGTTCGAATGCTTCTTCTTCTCCATCGCCGCTAGTGACAGCGGGTACGACTAAGTCTTCCTCTACATTGCTGTCAGAACGTACGAACAAGTCACTCTCTCCGTCGCTATCAGAGACGGTAGGGCGAGCCCTTCGGGGCTGGGCACGAGCTGTGGCTCGCGCCTTTCGGTTTCGAGGGGACACTTGGACAAACGCTGGGGTCTCAACGTCAATTTTGAGCCTTTTGGGGAATGGGCGACCACGACTAGCATGTTCTTCTTCTTCGGCGAGAGGCGGACTGTTGGATCGGGTTCGGTGTCTTTGCACTCGGGCAATGAGGCCTGTGGACGTGGGACCAGCGGGGATAGGTTCAGTGCCAGCGGAAACAGATGGATCTGGCTGCTCAGAGCTAGAAGCACTGCCACCTTGATCGGGCTCAGTGCTCGGCTGAGGTGGTTGCCTCAAAATAATAGTGTCATGGGGAAAATAGTGGAAATAAGTCTTGAAAAAGGGGGCACCTTGATCCACCCGGCAGGCTCTATAAGCACCAAAGGTGCCAGAGATGTCAAGATCAGGCCAGGTAATCCCCAGCCTTCCTCCAAGCCAAGTGTATGCATCGTTAACGGAATTGATGTTGTTGGATGTACAGGGCTCGTAGCGGGAGGTGAGGGTGCCACAAACGTTTATCAAGCCACTGCTCGATTGTATCTTTCGGTCTTTAATGCCCAACTGATCTAGGATGACAGTGCCGATGAATTCCCTCATCCGTTCGATGTTGATTCGGACCAGGGAGGCGTTAGAAGTAACCCAAGGGTCAAGGATCCAGTCGCGATGGCGGATGGCGCAGGGGCGCGGAGCAGGGCGAGAGACACCGTCAAACGAAACCATCCTGACATTGGCACGACTTTTGACCTGGGAGTTATCTGCACCTACTTGCCCGCGGAGATTGAGAAACAACAAGTAAACGCCGAGGTAGCCGCATTCCCAGGTGCCAGGTTGGTCGGTGACAGGCATACCGAAGACGGAGAAATTGTACGTCAGCCCAGCGTTGGCGAGTCGCTGGCGCCAGCACAAAGCCAGAGCCTTGAGACGAGCTTCTGCCCCATTGGAAATTGTGTCGTATACAATCAGGTGTCCCTCTACTCGGTCCCAAATGTACGTGGTCCAATGCTCCGCCTGCACGTGGTGTGCCAGTCCAACCTCGAAGCGTCGACCCGCCAAGCGCTTTCGCCATTCCTCAGCAAATTCCTGGCTCATGATGGCAGCATCTGTGTCATTTATGATCTGGACTCCAGCGGGAAGGTTCTGGTCGGAGCCGTCCTTGTCGTGAGTCGGGTTCTTGATGGGTCTGGTAGAGCCAATGCGGATGAAAGTCTTGGCAGCAACAGCAGTGTCCGCCATACCAGCGATGCAGAGCCTTATCAAGGCCTGAAGGTGGACAGAAAGGGACATTTGCTTCCCGTTAAGGGTGCGATATAGCTCCCACAGGTCTTCGCATTGCTGCTTCCATCCAAGATCGTCATGCATTCCGTTGCCGTCGTACTGTTTGGTGGGCTTTGTTTGGCGAGGGATGATTCTGTCCAGAGGCAGGTCAATATGGGGACGGACAGGTGCATGCTGATACCAATGCTGCCAGTGGGTGCGCGGCTGGAACTGCGCGGGCTGGATTGCATAGAGTTTCTTCATCGAAACTTCCTTAGGACGTTCGGAAACCTCTAAGAAAGATCCTGCGCCATGTTCCTGGTTAATGTGGCCTTCGTAGTAAGTAAGACCTTCCAGGGAGTTGACAAAGCCCATGGGCAGTCTCAGGGAAGTTTCGTCGTCACCCATGATGGCGTTGAGGCCGGGGAGAATCAGGCTTGAGGGCGGAACAACTTCAGATTAGAGGAAGTTAAGGTGCCTGGTGCAGGGGAAACGCAAAATGTTGTGGCTGTGGATCCAGAAGCTCTTAGCATCTCAACCGAGATACAAGCATGGAAGCATACAGAGGCGAAAAAGAAGCAGAATACGAAGACGACGTGCCAGTAACTGCTGGCCGAAATTCTGATCAGATGACAAGGCACAGGGCCAGCTGCCAAGGAGAAGGTGGCTCGAGAACCCTGATCAGAAGGACATGGAAGTATAGAGACTTGAGAGCGTTCCACAGTGGGGAATCCCTTTCGGGGGCCTTTTTTGCCTAGTTGCAATCTTTAACGTCATTCATAATGTCACGCCGACCTTAAATCGGTCACGTGCATGGTTCTGATAGGCGGGTTATACCCTTTCCATCTTGCTCTAGTTTGTCATTTTCTTAAGTTTTTCTTTCCTTAGTTTCACTATTCCCTCTAGTGGTGCCTTATTTTTCCTACGCGTCTTTCCGTTACCCCTGGAGCCTCCACTTCGGCATCATGTCTGTTGCATTTGACAAGAACAAACTCGAGGCTTTAGCCGATGCGAACAGGTCCGATCTTCCTGACGTTCGTGCCATAGCAGTGTGCGACATCGATCAGTCACAGTTTTGTTCCCAAATGACGTTGTCTTGGAAGGACCGCACTGAGCTTGTGCTTAGTGCTGATGGAAAACCCAATTCAGATCAAGAGCTGGTTAGTTGATCATATTTGAGCCTAATTCTGTCGTGGAATGGCTAACAAAAAGCTCACTCTAGGCCAATGCGGTGTTCGATGTTTGGATTTGTGGTCACCGTGCTCTCGACCACTTGGGTTGTCCCCTTTATGTCGAAATAGCCTTCAAGGACACTCCCTCCACCAAGGACAGTATCGAACGGCTTCAAGCGGCGAGGCCTTCAGATAGTGTCCTACAGGATGGGTTCCGTATGCTGTTGGAACGCCTCCAGACCAAGAAGAGTCTGGAAACAGTCTACGTTCCCGCCGAGATCGGCCATCCACATGGCCACTTTTTTGCTCTTGCCTTCACCCGACCAGAACGTCTCAAGGCTATGGTAATCTCCTTTATTGGTCGAATAAATCCTGTCATGTGTTCCCACTGCATCAATACATACACTGGCACTGTGACTAGTCACAAGGAGCATGTTCTCACTCCCTTCCACGTCTGCATTTCCGAGCCTGGTTTCCTAAGCGGTCGCTGCTCTAACTGCACGTGGCAAAGCTACACTGACTGCGAATGGGGATTCTTGTCCGGATACCAGTCGAAGAGCGCGACGGAAGGCACCATGGCCTTTCCGCTCGGAGGGGCTAAGTCGCTGGAGAAAGGGGAATCTGAGGCCAAGTATTCTGTCGGCCCGCTCAACCATCGCAGTTGCCCTCGCATTACCAAGGACTGGCCCTACGGCGATGACGATGAGTCGGATTCTCAGAAACTGGATGAAGCGCGAGCTATTGTATCTAAATTGAAGGAGGATGGCTTTTCTCGCCTTTAGTTATTTTTGGAGTGGCAACCTTCCTAAGGCTCGCCTGGCCTTTTGCCCATCTGGTTCACTGTCCAGTTGTGCTTTTGTATGATTATAAAATGTGGGAGTCCATGATTATTCTAGTCCAATTTCTAATTGTTTTAACAACTAGTATTTGGTAGTATGCGAAGGCAATTCACCGTGCAATTGTTTCTATTTCGGTTTGTGCCATGATTTCCAGAATGCCTTTATTAGCATGGGTGATTGGACTGAACGATTACTTGTCCCGTTAGGTGTGAACTGGCCCTAAAAGTATAAACCCTTGTGCGTCGTCCTATATTGTTCGTTACTCAACTTTGTAGACAGTGAAGCTCTCTAACCTTGGGGCCCGTCAAGAGGCTACCTCAAACTCATTCGCTCTTGTTACCCCATACAAACAACCGATAGATGTGAATAGTCACAGTTCTGTGACATCAATGGCACGATCAAGAATCTTTCTGGACAAGCCCAGAGATTGCTCACAATTTTGATCATTCTTTTCCCTTTACACTCTTGTCACTGCTACGACTGGATTTTATAATTGCCTTGCTAGAAACAAGGGCCCTGGTAGGGATTTACTAGCTGTATATGGCGAAAAATGGTTCTAAATGCAACAAATGATCACAATTGCGTGGCTGGTTGGGAATCGGATCCATCTAGCCAAGGTGGTTGCATAATACATCAGAAGTGACGTTAGGTTGGCGTAAACACAAGGCGCAATACCCTGCCCATTCATTATATGCACAACGCTAAGACATCATAAAGGCACCAGAGACTAGCCCGAGGTATGGACCAAACTTATCTCAGTATTTGATTGATTCGGCATCCCGCACCCTTCCCTTTGTTCGTCATAATGAGAACGCAAAATGGCATGAAAATGTCATTCCCAGCTTTTGGAGCTCAGATAGAGCGAGCAAGCTAATTGCTCAACGCGGAATCGCAACAGGTGCTGCTTACCCAGTCGATCATGAATGATCAGGCCATAACGGATAATGAACGAAATTGAAGGGCTGGATGTGAATCTAAGCATGTGATTAAACCTTGCTCACCGGTTATTAGTACAAAGCCTAGAGTGATATATCATAGCCGCGTAGGCCGAGTTCGCTGCCATGATGATAGTATTGGTAATCTTCTATCCGCGGAGGTCATCAGAAAAAAAGAAACATGAGATTAGAGGGTGACATGAGAACATGGCGCATAACAAGGACACGTGTCACTGCAGGCGCACTGCGTCCAGTTATGTGCCGTGTCAGAATTGAAAGTGCGACTGCATGTTTCATGCTAATTCGGTCAAATTGGATTAGGCCCTCCTGACCAGCTGCAACCAAGACGGATATAACGGAGTATTAGCCGCGCACTCTGACCTCTGAGATAAAAGTACAACTACCATATTAGGAAGCGTAGCATTGTGTGACCCGCTTCTACCTTGATGGCAATGGCGTTGGCCCATCTCGGTGGGCTGAAGGACATCGAGGAGTGTTTAAAACTGCTAGCCACGGGCCATTGCCACCGGACTGTGTATGCAAATCTGTCACCAGCTACGATAAGAGCATGATTAGCTGAATATGTATTATGCTGATCAGTCCAAGACCCAACCAATTGCTTTGATCTATGTGGCGTCTGTTGCGCGCTTACTTGAAGAATGCAGCGCTAGTGTTGGATGTGTACGTCTGGGTGTTGGGTCAGGCTGTGAGCGCTGCGATCGGTTATGTCTCACGCGAGAATCGGCGGGGTTTCTTGGGATGCAATCTCTTCCTAATGAATTCGGAATGCAAGCGGTTGTCTATCTCCTATCATAGGCCATCGTGAGCGCAAACTATTTCGAGGTTTCCGTGATATCCTACTACAGGATTTAGTCTTAAGTTTCGTTACTGCCCGAATATCTAATTGTAGTTGTGTTTTGCAGACTTTACCATCTGTAAATATAATTTTTGCAGGATTCTTTTTCACTCTCGTCTCCTTCCTTGGCCTACTTCATTGTCGGCGTTTGCTTTGCTTTGCTTTGTCCTGATCTGGGTGTTAAAACGCTGGGAGATCAACGGGGCTTACGACTCTCGTGTAAATCTTTTGCATTGGCTGTCGTGAACACCTATCATACTTGCATTGTGCCTCGTAGTCTTTCATATTCTCATCCGCTATGCGCACAGTTGAGGAGTCCTTCAAGGCAAAAATAATACTCGCCACATCAAAGCTGTGTAGCGCCTGGCATGCGAACCAAGTCTGCCTTTCCAGGCGACGGAAATTGGTGTTGGCTCCCGACTGCCCCTCCTTTGTGTCATTTTCCCTAGTTCTCAGTCACAAAATTGGTACCGATAGTCCGTACCCAATTGATCTGGCTTCACTTTTTGCAACATGGAAGCTGTTGGAGTCGGGGCTAATATCCTCGCCTTTGTCCTCATGAGCCTGAAGGATGCCAAAGTCTTCCATGGAGGTGTTTGACATGTTCCTTTCGCTTGGAGCAAGTATCAACGACCGCGATAAAAATGGGTACATGTGTTTACCCCTTTGCATTGACAGGCTCAACTGCATAGGATTATTCTGACGAGAGTACAATGCCTTTGAGTACCCAGTTAAGCGTGGTGTAGACCCTTTCGCCACGTAATAACGGCTTGTCTGTCGCAGAAAATGCCCATACCCCACAAAAGCGGTCCTACGGTCTAGGCAGCTATCATGGGAAACTTTGCGATGCGGTTTTGCAAAGTTGCGGGCTTGATCTCTGGCAGTTCCGATCGCCATATTCTCGCAGGAACACTAGGTACAGCAGGCGTTATCATAGACAAAGTTTTGAAGGCCTTTGGCTGAAAAGAGAAAACAATTGCCCGTACTGTGATGGCAGGCTATAGCCGCCATTAAACCTAGGAGAAACAGACAGCAGCTATGGTGGGACCAAAAGTGAGGAGGATATGGAAGCGATGGTGAATATGGATTTAAGGATGAATATGCCAGCGAGGGTGACATCAGAAGCGCGGATGAATCAGGGAACAGAGTTGGAATCCGTATTGAACTTCATTAATGAGCAGAGGGTAGGGAGCATTCTCATTAATCTATCATCAAGATTATGGGTTATGCCTTCAGCTATCTTTCTACCAGAGACAATTTTGTACAGCTCTAACTGCCGCTTTAAGAATCTCGAATTTTATTGAACTTCAAATCGTCTCTTGTCAGTGCACTCAAAAGCAACCCAAGGACGTGATCCACTACACCAAAATTAGCTTTGCTGGCTTGTGCGAGTGGATGCCTGAGCGATGGAATATCGCTGGGTGGGAGCCGTAACCGTCATTCCAACCATTCCTTATGCCATGAGGGAAACATCAAATCTGGTACCAGTGAAATGGTGGACGCTTGGTTGGGTTGATGCCTGCTTTGACAACACAAGCAATCACTCTCTTCAGATGTAAAAGTGGAGTTGTCAGGACCAGGCAAACTTTTCGCAATAAAGCAACAAGCATTCTGGGCCTCTTTCGATCTTTCAATATTCTCATATCAAAGGACCTCAGTTTCTCCATGGTCTATTTCAAACATGACTACAATAAAAGGTTTAAGCTGAAGAATCACATTGTTCTATCGTAGGTTTCGCACTGATCTAGTTAAATTTATTGATGGTCTATACCTTTACTTCAAGCCCAAGACCAGGTGCATTAAACCGAATTTAATTCGCTCAGCCTTACCCATAAAATCTGTCATCACTCACCAATGCCTTGCGTATCTTTGCTGACAAATCATAATGGTCCTTTTAGGCTATTTCAAGCAGCAATTACGTCACCGTGATCCTTCTCAACTTCTCACATCATCAACACACTGTGAATTCAGTTCTTTACTTGTCTTCACCACAACTAAAGCATTTCCGCATCACTGACAAAATGGCTACGTTGACAAATGCCGAATACACGCTCTACTCCTCTCCCTTCTCTCTGTATTCAATGATGGCGCGTCACACCATTCAATTGGGTCCTACAACGTATAATGCCAAGCCGCCTCAAAACATTACGCTCAAATTTATCAACCATCGTGCCAACGAGAATTTAAACGAGGATTATCTCAAGATCAACCCCAAAGGCCAGGTCCCCTCGATGACTGGCAACGTCCTTGAAAAACCACTTACCAACAGCCGTTCAATATCGCTCTACTTGGCCGAGAATCATTACCCAGCGATGCTGCCAGCACGCTACGCCAGCGTCATCGAAGACCTTCTTGAGAGGCTTCATTCGATCTACGGCCTGTCGTTCAGTAACAAGAATCCGACAGAGCAGATGAAACAACACAACCCTTCACCAGTAGAGGATATTCTCAAGAGAACCGATCTAAGCCCGGAATACCGCATCGCTCTTCAAAATAAGCTCAAGTTGTACGTCGCCACTCTTCTTGGTTCTGATTTGGCATTGGTTTCGGTGCTCTATTCTCATTATCTACCCATTTCTAATCACTCACTCACTCACTAACTTAGTCACAACGAGAACAACGCCATGGCCTTTCACCCAGACGTTGTGGCAAAAGCTCGCAGTAACCTGCAGGCAATCTTTGCCGAAGTTATAGAGCATCTCGGGCCAAGCGAAAATTCCAATGAGGTTGAGTGGATCTTCGGTGACCAGGTAGGCCCGACCGTGCTTGATAGCCATCTCCTTCCGATTGTATTGCGCTGTCTTGATGCCGGTAATGCTGAGCTTGTTCCCCAGGAACTACAGCGTTGGGCCAGAATCAAGGCAAAGAGCCCCACATGGCAAAAAGTGATGCGTGGGAGGTCGACGCAGTGGGACCCTTCCATGGGACCAGTTGCAGATATGCAAGACATGATGTCCCTCTAAGCAGTTGCGCATAAGTTTTAGTTCTTCATGCAAGACAATTGGCGCCTAGTCGCGAAACCAAACGCGACTAAGAGGATTTGTAGCTAGTGATATCACTTATGGTTTGTGGGTTAATACCTATGATGAATCCAGTGCTGAGCGATTCGAGTTGACGAAGTGCCTGAGCAGAGAAACATCGTTTCCCCTGGACATGTCTCGGTCCTATCTTCTCTATAATTCCGCCACGCAGTGTCTTGATGTGCAAGTGTCGAGGGGCTTTCTGCCGAAGGAAAACTGACAGATGATAAATTTTGTCGTAGTTGCTTCGAGAGGGTGTCGAGCCTGCCTCCATGGTCCGGGGTTAGGCTAATAATCTCCTCGTTTGTCATCCACATAGCCTCTTGCAATGGAAAACATCAAAGAAACTCCTTTTGGGCCCTGTATTCTTTGCATTATTTAGCTAGTGTTTGTTACAATCCGCGCCCAGAGACAGTAATACTTCAACAATCCCGAAATCGCTGTTTATGATTGCGCTTCCTCATGGGTTGATTATGAAGTTGCCCATTACCCCCAAACTTTCATCAAATTATGCATGGTTCTTTAAAAATAATGGCAAGGTAAAGTAGATTTTGTTGGACAATGATGATTCAAGTGACCCTGTCTACCCAGTGAGCTTGAGACGAGAATTGACGAAGCGGAAAACGACGTTGAGATCTCCATCAAATTCCAGGAAAAGGAACAATTTATGAAAGTCTTTGAAACAGTACTTGTATACAGACATGGTCTATACTGAGAAAGAGAATCGGACCCAAAATAAATGAATCCTCTCAAGGAGGGTCTCCCTTGCTTGATCATTCGTCTAAGGTGGTTCTTTAAATGGACATGATGAATAGAAATTTAATTCTATATTTGAAAAACAAGCGGCAGGCTCAAAAGGGTGATCCAGAAACAAGGCCACAGATGAATAGAAATATGGCCCAGTTCGCAGTCCGACTTAAGATCGGTGATTAAACAAAGTGGACCAACGTGGGACTGCCGAAGTCGGGACTTCATGTGGGATTAGAACTCCGAGAAGGTAAAAGTGGCTCAGCTACTGAATGGCTTACTGCTTAGTTCATTTGGGTACACGCCGAAATGCAAGTTCCGATGTTGGCACCTGACTGTCACCAAAGTTAATTTAACTTGTCACTGGTCTCTCTATGCACACTTACACGGCTGACACAACTGGCAAAGCAAGAGGAATCGGTGAGTTGGTGCTGTGCCTATTAGGATCTGACTGAAACTGATTGGATTGGAACATGAATACTTACGGCCGCGGCAGCAACTGCAGCAAAGATGGTAACAACAACAGCTGTGGTCTTCATTTTGCAGAGGACTGCGAATTTAATGTAAATAATGAATGAGAGATAATAGAGAATGGCGTGGATGGTGAGTGGAGAGTGGATGGATGTTCGGGCCTTATATGGAAATATCTCGCCTGTCAACGTAGTCATGATGCGAGCGCGGGACCAAGGCTGATGACGGGAACCCTCAGGGATGACACTGCCGCGAAACCTAAGGACTGGATCCAAGGCGGAGACCTGTGAGGGGAATGGCAAGATAACGGCATGATTAATTAGCACAGATACCCCTTAGCCCATGTGAGATTCCTGTGAAGCATCTGATGCTGATGGGTGGCGATGAAGTTCCGTCTTTGACATGGCATGGGTTCTAAGTTTGCACATTTATTTAGGCAAGATGAGCTCTCGGAAATGTTCTCAATGGATTCAACAATAAGGAGGTTGTACTTGGTAAAGACGCGAGTGATTCCAGGACAGATGTGGGGAAGCTTTCTGCCTATACTTGAAATGATCTTGCGCCCAAAAAGATGAGTGATTAGGCTCTAAACAGGGGCCTGACACTGGTCAATAATAGCTTTTCAGACGGGTAAATTCATCGCCGCACCGCAGTCGGATACCGCGCCGTGAATCCTTTTTCGTGTAGGGTTCAAGGCTCAGCGCTCAGCCCACAGAATGCGGTGTCAATAGCTCGCCTTGTCGGGACGTAGGTAGATTTAGCCACTTTTGGCCCGCCTACCACCATCCAGAGTGGATGATTTGAATGCGACTAGTTTTTTTTTTTTTTTGGATTGTTCATCTTCGAGTGTAACAGGAGAACTATCTAAAGACACGCGTTAGGCTCTGAGCGAGAAAGTGTGGCGTCACGATGCACCCGCCGTTTTGTCACAGGCTGTGGGTCAATGGATTCAGAACCACGGTTATGCCGCACGCAGTCCAAGTAGGATCGGAACCACGCTTTCCTCGAAGATTTATTTACAATGCTTTCCGCCGAAACTGTGCTATCCAGCTATGTAGCCAGTCGCCCTTCCTTTTTTTGTTCCTTAACCTCCGTCTCGCGGCCTTGGCAATTCGACTTCCTACGGTAGGAGGCCTCCCTCATCTCGACGTAGGCTATGTGATGAAACTCGCAAACATTAGTCAGAGGTGCCTGTTGCGCACCGATAAAATTTCATTCAAAGTTTAATTAAAATTAAGACACTGTACACGGGCGAGTGAGAGGTCTACCGTGCAATATTGATCCCTATCCCATCACGGTCGGACAGGAGTTCAGCACAGGTCAGTGATCTGCATTCTCAGCCGAAGCCGACAAACGTGACAGCGCCGAGCCCTGACCAAGAATTTGATCGGCAGCGCTTACTCGCTAGTTAGATTACACTACCTTCAAGCAAGTGACAGGGCTTCTAAGAGGGAATTTGATTGTCTTGAGGGCTTTTGAATTTGGGTGTGCGTGTCATGGACTCATGTAAGACCTTTGCAGAATGGAATAGCTTTCGCAAGCCTAGCATTTCTTTATTGGTCTTCTTAAAGACTGCTTGTTTCCCGTACAGATAAAAGCAGCGCGGGATTATTTATGACTCTGTTCAATTGTTCTGTTTTATTAATGGCTACCCTAGATCTAACCCCGATCTGTGTTCCGCAGTGGTCCACTTTTGCGAGCTGGCGCGATGCCGATTGACCCAACATACGCTCGCGACAAGTCAATTTCTAATGGAGGTGTTTGTGCAAGAGTAGATTGAGTAGTAAATCCAGCACTTAGGGAAGACTTACAGACACTTTCGTTGGTAATACCGAGTGTGATGGATGGAGATAAGCAGATAGATATGTTCTCTCGAGGGAAACACGACCTCCATCTACGACACTTTTTACTGTCTTGATACCGAGACGGACAAATTCTCATTTTGGCATTGGGTTTGGCTTGGTATTAAGAGTGCATTATTGCAAGAGGTAATGGGAGATTGGCATTCAAGAATCGAGTAAACATGTTCCACATCTGTGTCATCAAGAAGCCCTTGTGCCTATTTAATACCGCCCCCATTTATCTTCTTAATGCTTGTCAGGGCCCCCATGAGAATTTATTCACACAACGATCTTTGAATTTATGAGATGCGATGCAACCATGTTCACAGTACTCTGCCACTTCGAGGACGGAGTTGCGACAATAGAACAAATAATCTTCGGACTCTATATCGCCCAATTGCGCCTCTTTTTGAAGTCTCTCGATTACCTGGGAACTCCCTAGACTCTTTTAGATACAATATTTCTTTTGCACTATGCTCAAGAACTTACCAGTAAGATAACCAATTTGGCTGCCACAGTATAGAGAACCACTGGCGCATGCGAAACGGTCATTTTTTGGCAAAAACACTGGAATGATCCTAGCGTAGACAGAAGTGATCTGGGCCATTAAAAGAAAAAGTCCAAATGGTATGATTCGCATTTTGGCGTTTGGGCAATGTATTGCCTTGGAAGGAGATTTGTGGTGGTATTGGAGAATGGTTGTGACGAGGATGAGGGATTTCAAATTCCTATAGCATTGAGACCTTTATACTCCCTTAGTAGCAGCAAGGCAGGCCTGAAATTTCAGGATGCGTAAACTCTGTTGCGAGGTTTGGCTAGACCGGCTTTACCGGCAATTCCTTAGTGTTTTGAGGGCGTCTTTGCTTCCACCGAGGGGGTGAGATTACCAACAAATCCCACACCACAGTAAAGAAAACGGATTCTTTCCGTGTTAATTATGTAGTCAGCGCGGACCTATTTTTCTTTTAATCAATAACAGGAGGTGGGCTTAACCTGGTGATTCAGAAATAGGCTGTAACGGCGAGACGTAAATAGTGTTCAACATGGGTTTGGTCGTGAAAATCTTTTCGCCCGACCAAAATAACAATGAACTTAGCCCTCGGGCAATGCAAAATTCACCAATATACAGGATTCATCATTAATTCTGTGACTTCGCAGCAGCTTGGTTCATAATTTTACAGTGGCACATCGGAAGCAAGCATGATACGCCTTGAGTCTTGGGACTCTCCGGTCAGGGGCGACTTTGAACTAGGTTGAAATCGACTTCCAATGATCCCCATGGTCGGGAATCTTACAAGTATGGGTCAATGAATTGAAAATCTCCCACTGGAGTCATGAAGAATCATGCAAAGTGGAGTTGTGATGATGTGCGATCTGCCGGAATATTAGCTTAGTTTGAGGATCCAGAAAGTTCTGCCGAAAGGATGAGGAGTTGGCCGTTATTCTTGATATGATTGATGGCAGAATTAATTGATCTTTTGGTCGGGTCCTAAAATATTTTTACGCTTAAACCTATTTTTGAGCACTATTTGCATGCCACTGTTTGCGACTGGATGTACCCATTGATGGCTACGAGGGTGACCGTACTTCTGTGGCAGAAAACCCATTACTACTCCGGTTATCCGAAATCAACTAGACGTCAGCATGAAACTAGCCCGTCTACGTCGAGTCGCCTTGGCGCCTATGGCTATGATTTACGGTCAGAGCTCCAGCGATGTCGGCCACAACGCACTTTCTGTCTCGCCTTAACAAAGATGGCTGTCGTGGTTTTATAGAGTATTTGATTTCTTATTGGAAATTTGTGTTTTTGTCAAAGCTATCAGCTTGGATTTACTGATGTCATCAACCGATATATCTCCCAAGACTAGCACTCCAATCACAGTTAAAAATAATATCAAGCTGCTTAGACCTCTGTGATGATCAGATTAACCGAGCCTCTCTTCTTTATAGAGTAAGGCCTATTTATTTTTCCCCCGCCAAGCCGCTAATAATTCTACTTTCTGTTTAAATCGGGCTGTTGTGGTATATCCGCCGTTGTGAGCGACATGTACCCAGTGACTCCGTCGTATTTCCCCTCTCTAGAGAGGGTGAGACACAACTCATATCTACATCGCTCACATATCCAAAGTCTATTCATATAAATTTGGGTAAGGCAATAGAATAAGATACGTATAAAGTAAATTCTTTAGAATCTCTACTTTATTTTTCTATTTTTATCTAGATTTTTTTCCCTCATTAGCTAAACTTGTATGAATTCACTTGGATATGTAAACAATACAGATATGACTTGTGCCACTACTTCCCCAGAAGTGTGGGCATGTAATTGAACCCACCGAGTTATGCTCAGTTCTTTGATCTCCCATGCACTACTGTCTCTCTAACAAACTTCATCCCGAGCCAAACCAAAGAAGAGGCCAAACCGAACTTGACATGAAATTAAAAAAACCAACTACAGAGGCAGAAAAAAGCTGCCATGTTGGAAAATCAGTAACTTTGTCAGGGAGGTGGCTATTGAACTTGCTATAGCCTTATTCGGCGCGGATGGGTCGAGAATAGATGAGGGCCATGTAGGGTTGGCTCTCAACGTATATCGATCGCTTCCCAAGCCAAACAAAGCTACGAGGTGAGGGGCTATGTCTACTATCGATAGGGCTACGAGCTGGGCAGCGAACACAACTTTTCCTACCCGGTTTCGACAGACCCGAACGTGGGTACGCTGCCAATTCTCAGGTATTGTTGCTAGACTCAAGACATGAGAAAAATACAAAAGAAAGAAAAATAATCGAAGTGAAAGGCTGGGATTCCGCAAATAAGAACAATACAAGGGGCAAAGTCGCTGGGGTGAACCCAGAGGATAAGGGCTAAACTTGAATAATGCCAATGATATTTTAATAAACCTTTAACTTCAACATCCCACGACCATAGCGATATCCTTTATCAACGTGGTTCAACCACGTTTACGGGAAAACCAATAAAACTATAACTAAGTGTTTTGGAAAAGGGTCTAACAGGACCAAGGCGATCGAGCTCAATTAGCTCGCATTCCCGCTCAAATCTGTTCAAGCCCAACATAGAAGGTCTTTGGCATGACCGTAACTCTTTCTTCCGTACCATATGTAGCCAAATCGCCCTGGAGCTTTCTGAAACGGAATTTCCATAGCAGGAGAGTCATAGCCATGCGCATTTTCAAGTACGCAAGCCTCTTCCCAAAGCAGCTACGAGGGCCAAGACTGAAACTTAGGAATGGTCCTGCCTGTGAGTCGTAGACGTCGTCGCCATTTTCATCCGTCTTCAGCCATCTTTCTGGGTTAAACAAGTGCATATCGTCTAAGTTCCAAACACCATGGCCTTTGTTTCGTGAGGTTGCTGACCGAACAGAATCGGGTATTTCAAGCTGGGGACTCATAAAACCTGGCCCACCCGAATTAACAAATACGGCAACACCTTTTGGAACTCTGTGGCCAAGGAGTGTGGTGTCTGCCATGGCTTCACGGACAACAAGAGGCGTTGGCTGACCAATCCGTAAACACTCTTCAATGACCGCATCTAGATATGGTATGTTGGTCTTGACAATTTCTTTTGCGGTTGGGAGCCGTCCCTCTTTAATTGCAGCAGGAAAGCTAGATTGCAAAGCACGACGTAATTTGTCTTGAACTGATTGATGATCTGAAAGAAGTTTGAGAGACCCTAGTGAGATTAGAGCTATGGCCAAAGGAAGGGAAAACAAAAACTGAGAACGCTGTCTTTCTGTGGTCCTTTCATATGGGAGTTCTCCACAAAAGGCCAAAGGATAGACAGAAGGGTACCTACAGGATAATGATGTCGACGTGGTTTCGTGGCCACCCACAATATAGACGAAAAGCTGTGGCGAATTAGCATTAATTGACAACTAATAGTTAGGTTTGACCATTACCTCATCAATAGTTCTCCTGCTAAATGGATCAGGGTCCCTGCCCTCTTTTCTGGAAACTACATATTCTCGCTGCACCATGAAATCTGTAGCAGACTGTTGATTCATGTCACCGCTCTGAAACCTGTCGACAGAGGATTGTAATTGCCTTTTGATGATTTCATCTTTAAAGACAATGTCTCGGCGTAATTTGGAATCAGTGAGCATACTATACGCGTGAGTTAGTCTAGGGAGTGGCGAAATTAACTGCTTCCCAAGATAGTGAGCTACTGATTTCAAAGCCGCGATTTCGGCAATCATCGGGAGTCGATGGAAATCAAGCGTCCCATTAGATTTTGTATCAAACGAAACACCATTTGAAACGAAGTGATCATGTTGTCGCTTGATAATGCTTAGATCGTCACCGAATCCAAACGCTGCTGCGTTAATCATGTCCATAGTGGCGTCAATAATATCCTCGCGTGCCGGGAAAGGCTGACCGCTTGCAGCCTTGGCCTTCAAAGACCATAGATTGATGAGGGCTAAACTCTTCTGATATATCTGGAAAGCTGAGACCTGCGAGTACTTAGCGGACTTCCATTTGCATAGCAACAGTTAGATGATGCATACCTCGTGCAGGAAACCAGGGCTCATGAGATCTCTAACAAGCTCTTTATTGCCCTTAAACCGTGGATCTGTAGACTGCATGGAGAAATGAGCATCGGGAATGATACCATCCACACATTGGACACTTCTATAGGCCCGATCAAACTCCTTGGTTCTACGAAGCAGTAAGTCTTGCGACTCCTGAAAATCAGACAGTACCAGAGTCGGCTGGGCAAATGGTGCTCCGAAAAATTGTACCAAGGGGGCATTATGCTTCGCATTGTGGCCTACAAGCCACGGCATCAAAACTCCGTGCTGCTTCATGTGTGACAACATTGATGGGATGCTTCCGAGGACATTCCTTGCCGCAGCCTCGTCATATGGTATTCCAGGCAATGGTTTTGGAAGAGCCGATCGGTAAATATAGTAAAGAAAACACAGGCCAAAGCCTAGAAATATGGTTATGAGAAAAGCTCGTACCCCGTCGTGAGCGGGAGTCAAAGAGTCGGCATTCATCTTGGTCCCCAAGTACCGGTAAGGCACCTACTATTCCTTGTGCTTATGCAACAATACTCTGAAGCGTGTCCGATTATGAGTTTTTATGATTGTCACCACACGCACTTGATGGGAGTAGCCGTGTTCGCTTTTGTAGAAACTGAAACCTTTGTGGAACTAGAAGGTCTCAGAAGAGAGAACCTCGATCACTGACGATGGTGGCGCCGCGCGCACGGTAGGTAGAGTGTTCCGTGCGGCTTACATCACGTGGCGTTATTTTGGCAAGTCTAGATTGGGAATAGATTGTGGATATCTTGACCCTGGAACCTAGCACGTTATCATATTTCGCCTCCGAACCACTAGGACCTTTGTTCTGTAAGCCGGGTCGTCATGGTTAATCTCCAGGTCATATTATCACGCGTCCATTGTCTGAAACCCCGATAAAAGAGGTTTTACACGCACAGAATATGAGTGGGCATCAGCTTCCAGCTTTGCCTATCTAAGATGAGTTATCCAAGCTTCACGCTAGGAGGCGCGCCCCACTCAAGGAAAATGAACAATAACCTCCATGAAAATCCATTAGAAGAAGACAATAGAATCGGATAATAGTGGCGGTAGTCTGAAAAGCGGGGCCCGTAAGAAAGTTTATCGGGAAAGGTGTGGGTGCGATCAATAGAAGGCGCTGAGACCGAACAAGGTCTAACAGTTGCCAATTCCAGGGCTGACAATACATTGCCATCAAAGTCTTGTATCATCAAGATAAAAAGAACCATTGATTTTCAGTGAGGGAAAAAGAAAAAATAGACACTGCATATAAACACATGCAATTTAGTAGTTGATCAGTTAAACAAGGTTATGCAACAGACAAAGTGGTGGACATTCGAGTTAACCTACCCTAGAGAATGGGGTGGGGCGAAGCTAATTGGATTGAATGATCGTCTCCCTGTGAGCCCGACACGACCCAGGGCGCAAAAGGTCAAGACTGGACGATTAAGGCTGAATATCAGTTTGGAGAATAGAGCTTATTCTCCCATTGATTGACCCATGTGTGGGCAGCCTACGCTTGAATTCAATGAAGATTCATTTGTCGTGGCGCAACGGCCCACCGACGCGCTCTAACGAGGCCCACTTAACGCGTCGACCAACTCATTCGTTTTTCCAACTTTCAGTTTTCTCCACGGCAGACAGCGCCACTGAACTGAGCAACGCATCTAGCTCCTGCGATCCAAACAGGCCATGCATACCTTGTCACCAATAAGTCAGATGGCGTTGATGAGTTTTGATGATTCTTTCTGACGAGAATTCTCATCTCAAAATCGACCAAGATGTCACTTTGCATAATTGTTTTGCCAATAGACACCTTCTTGCCTTGCGATTATGAGGTAGACCAACCCAACATAGCAGAGAGACATAGCCTGCTTCTATTCAGTCTCCAATCTGCAGCCTCTAGGCCGTTGTCTGGGGCCAATCCTCCGGGAGAGAACAGTGTTGCGCTAGGAGACGCCCGGGTAATCCAATAGCAAGAATGTGGTTGTTCCACTACTGAGGTTAGCCTGCATTATTGTGGAAGGTAAGTGGAGGGGCTGATTCCGGGACGCATCCTGACCGATGACGGGTCTGACGCGGAGCGGAGCTTGACCTATCCTATTTCGCCTTCCAGCACGTACCTATACACTGTGCTGCTTTGACGCTTCGTTTCTCGTGTCTTTGTGTACGAAAAAAAAATGCATGAGTTGGCCCTGCTACATCGTCTTAATCCAGAGCAAAGTGTTAATTATAATAGAATAATACGAACACTTGTGCTTATCTAGCTCTTGAGGCCATTGGAAATGCAATTATGTAACTTGGTCATCATCGGGAAGTTCCATTTTGAAGATATCCTGGGTGCGAAGTTCATATTTAAACCGGCAAGTTAAACCGAAGAGCTTCTTTGGGAGCCTAATCGGGCATGTCGAAAGAAGGATCATTATGTTAGGTCATTGTTTTAGATCAGTGTTAGGTGATTATGCTGGGTCATAGATCAATTAATCAGTCACATCAAGACAAGTTAACCAAGTTGTATTCAAAGCTGGGTTGTGCTCTAGGTGACAGCAACCCGTAAGGTTTAAATACATAATCTTTTTAGGGCAAGGTTAGGAGAAGAAAGTAAGAAATTTATCCAGCACCATCACTGCAATCACAATGACCACCACAGTATTGATCACTCGGAGCTGCGATCAGCGGTCCGAGTGGATGTCCGGGCTATGAAACTAGATAGCATGGCTAATCTAGCAGACTGAAACAAAAAGGTCAGCGGTAATAATACATGAACTTGGAGCAAATAGACTTACCGGGAGCAGTGCCGCCGGGGCAGTCAAGACCACCGTACTTGTTCTTCGTAGCTCCCCACCAAGCAGACTCAACCATGCCGTCATTGCAGCCGGCAGGGACGGCAAACTCGATTTGCCATGAACCATCATCAGCGAGCTTGTAGTCCCAGAGGCTCTCAAGGCAGGAACCGAATTTGTGAATGTTGCCCCTCAAGCCATTGGATAGACCGGCCGGGTCTTCAACACCCTCAACACCGACGATGCTGTACTTCAAGGAGACACCAGGAGTGCATACACCGCAATAGATGGCAGAGGCTGTGGATGGAAGACCGGTGATGGTGGCAAAGAGCGCAGTGGCGAAAGCAGAGTACTTCATTGTGCTGGAGGTTTGGTTTGAAAGTTTTTTTCAAGAATAGAGTTGTATGTTTTGCTTGCTGAGTGGCTTGGAGCTCCTAAGAATCGTGGATCGCCGTGATATTTATATTTTCGCTGCGAGGTTGAAGTTCACTTCAAATGAGCTACCAATCATGATTTTGAAGCATCGGGGCTTTCCTCTTGCGTTAATGATCAGTATGTAGAAGGCTATGCTTCAAAATAACTCTTCTTGAAGTTTCATCAAACAGTATCAAAGTGGAGCTATGTCGGTTAATTCGATGGAAATGTCAGGTGCTGATGTTGTTGTTTCGGGATCGGCACGCTCTGTGCCACATCCCCTTGAGCTAGCCAGCGGGGCTTGTGGGTACAACATACATCGTGGATAACCATAAGTCGACAAATTCGGAATAATCGTGGACCTGTATGCTCACATTAGGCCAATGAGGCACCACCAGCTCCTGGTATCTTATTTTTACTAAGTTCAGCAGTTTAGGCCCCTCATGGCTGAAAATACGACGTTACAGAAGCCCACAGACGGCTTGTGGCTTTGAAAATGATCATGATTTTTTTCAGATCTTATTGAGAGATGATATTAATCTTTTGCCACTATTCCGGCTCCCTCATTTCATCAGCCTCAGTGTGACGTCTCTCGTTGGCCCGTCGGCATGTCGACCGATTCGATGGTCAAGTGGTTACCCGCGAAAGTGGAGAATGGTGGGAACTAATTTGGAGCACTGGCCGAGTATGTGGCAAGGATGTTAATCTCCTGTATGCTTACGGTGTGAGGGCTATGCCTCGCGCAGCCACATCAGTTATAATCACAAACCGTTGTTGTCAGCTGACATTTAATTCACTGCTCCCTTGTCTTTCTCCAAAGTGGAAAGAGAAAAACATCTTTATTTTTTTAGGTTCGGAGATACGCCATTGGAGCGAGACCCGCAATCCTCTATGGATCTGCGAGTTGATCGTTAACTCCACAAGTTAGGGCCCGGCAGATCTTGACTTTTTTCAGTAACAACCGAGATGGTAGGCTGGAGCGTAAAATCCATAAGCCTCGTATCCTGTTCGTTGTCATCGATATCCAATTTTTCGCCTTCTCCACATTAGCCGGGCAGAGTAGGAATTATGCCAAGTGGCCTATCAATCAAGCTCTCCTTGGAGAGTCGTGGAGACATTGGGGCTCTGCCTCTTTGCCATGGTTGCTATTGGGTTTAACTGAACATATACTTTTTTTTCTTTCTTTTTCTTTTGAATCTTTAAGAGATATACTTAATTGATTATATCTTTAGTGGAGGTCTTGTAAGTAAATAACCTGTATTTTATTCCAGTTGACTCAGTGCAAGAGGGTCCAGAAGCTTGGCAATGAAAACCATGCACTACCGCTGCCTGACACAGCATAGGCTATAAATACTGTTTGTGAGACACTCTGGGCGAAAATCATTGGTGTCAAGTAATGCAGTCGAGCTGTTTCCATTATCCTCGTCATTATATCTTTGTCAATGACTCGGGACACGAGAGGGAATTTCTTTCCGCCGAGGTCAACTCTTTTCTTTTGGTCGTTTGGCCCTTAATATCGTAGCGAGAAGCTTTATTTATCAGCAGATGTCGAAGGTCTACATAAGGGGCTAGGGTTGCAGGGATGTATTTTACGCGTCCCGCTTAGAAGGCTTCCCTTTGCAATTCTGCCACAGAAAAGATCAAAATTCACAAACATCCCAACTTGTTAGCGATACTTAATGTCTTCGACAAATCCCATTGGGCTCCATCTCAGTGCAAGTGCAGCAAGATTTCAGGGGAGAAAAAATGCCAACCCTCAGCGTGGAATGTGATCGATGGCTCTATTATCGCGCGTGGGCCCGTTGCAAAGGCATCACTTCTTTGGCTGAGTTGAAAAGTATAATTGTGCCAATTGTGGAGCTTGGAGCGTCGTGAGTTTCGGGCCGTGACGCATCAACGATAACCAATGGCAGCTATGTCTGCTTTGAGTCGGTCCAATCCGGAGGTGTGGAAACCAGCGTGGAGGCGAGTTCCCGGTTCTGGGACGCATCTCCATCTTAACACTTACAAGTATAATTTCCTGCTTGAGAAATGCCTTGACCCTGCCCTGCCCAGAATCTCTCAACCCTGGTCAGAAACGCCGCCCAAATCACGTCCCAACGTGTTTGTTATTTGCAAAAAATGCAAGAAGAATTTTCAATAATCTTAATTATAATTGATCTATAAGTTTCTTTTAGATTCCCATATGCAACGTAGTTTATCTTGGTTTAAACCCCAATGGGCGGGTCATGCCACTGGCCTTTTATAGATAAGAGCTTTGCATTGCTTGTTGTTATCATTTGATGCTGATGGCAAAGCTCTAGGCCTGTGTAGCTTTTATCTTATGTAGTATATTAGTTGATGGTCTAGTACAAGGGAAATTGTACTGTGGGATTAAGAAGCCTATCTGTTCCACGGGTAACCGTGTTGAGCTGTTCCTATTCTTGAAGGAACTCAAAAAGTTGACCTCAACATAAATATTTGAACTCAAGTCTTCGCTCTCTCATTCACACTACCACCCAACCACACTACGAAAACTAAGCTAATACTAAACTTGATAGTAAAGCTTAAATGGAATAAGAATCATGTCTGATTCAAAACTATAGAAGTAAAAATAAAGATAATACTAAAGCTACGACTAAAGTGAAGTGAAGTACTAAGAGAATGGGATCCGAAGGCACCTAAGACCATTGAATAACGGGCTTAATTATCTAAATTGTATCAATAAAAGCTTTTTACGGGAGCTTGGAAATATGATAGAGAGACTAACCTTGCCTGCATTCATATCTGCGATTGCCTGAGAGAATTTGGAAAAATGATATGTCTTGCACAGCTTTTCTAGAGGAAACTTCCCCGCGCGGTGCAGTGCAATGAGCTCAGGGATGAAGCTTGGTGGATTCGAGTCGCCTTCGATGATTCCAACAAGTTTCTTGTTCTGGAGTAAAAAGTCGAGCGCATTGATCCTCAAGTCGACATCTGGCGGCGGCACTCCCACTATTGCGGCAGTTCCCAGGGGCCCAAGACACGCAACCGAATCCTCAATGACTTTGGGGATCCCAGTGCAGTCCACGGCAAATGTGAGGTCACCGTTTGTAATATTCCTAATGGCTTCAACAACATTTGGAATTTCTCGGGAGTTTAGTGTATGAGTTGCTCCAAGCTCTCGGGCCAGTTCAAGACGTCCTGGAATAATGTCTACAGCAATAATCTGACCCGTGCTGAGATGCTTAGAGGCCATCAATGCGGCAAGCCCAACGCTTCCAAGACCGAATATGGCGATGGAATTATCCTTTGTCGGATTTAGAACGTTCAACACTGTGCCGGCTCCTGTCTGAAAGCCACAACCCAGCGGTGCGTACAGGTTAAGGTCTCCCGGGTAAGGACACTTGACCACGCACTTCTCATTAACAATTGACTTCTTCGAGAAAGAAGATTGGCCAAAGTACTGAGTTCTGATTGGTTGGCCGTCCATGCCGCGACCGGGCGTCGACCTATCGCTCAGTCTCACCGCATTATGGTTAACTTCAGGGTGGGTATGACAGAAGGATGGATGGCCAGAGCAGCATGGTTGGCATTCACCGCATGTGTTAAATGACAGTGCAACAGTATCGCCAACTCTGAGATCAGCAATTTGAACTGCACTACCAATCTCAAGGACTACCCCAGCCCCTTCATGCCCAAATACAGCAGGAAACTCCACCATGGGAAGAAGCCCTTGCTGAAGAACTATATCCGTATGACCTAGTTGACGTATCTTTTAGCCCTATTGTGATTATATGGTATAGCACCAGGATGTCCATTCAAGACTTACATATTCCAGAATACTTCATCTCTACCAAAATCTCATCTGGCCGAACTTCATCAAGAATGATGGGGGTCAACTCAAACTCAGCTTTGGGTTCCTTGACGACAAAAGCCACAGTCTCTATATTTTTGAAAGATTCGGTCGAGGCTTTCGGCAGTTCGGGTGTTGTGAACTCGACGTGCACAGCTGTTGGCTTGTTGGTTGAGTTGGGGGAATCGACTGGCAGAAGTGGGAGAGGTGATAGATGTGGTACCGCAGTCATTATGTTTTTCTTTTCGATAAAATAGTACCAAGATACTGGCCAAGTTTATGATGGGTGTATAAAGTCTTGGAAAAAACAGTGGGAAAATGGTTCTTAGAGTCAATGAGGCACTGTTTTGGGCAGTCATGAGGCAAGACATGCTATTTATATACTCTCATCTTCTTCCGTTTGGCCTTCTTTTTGAACTAAACCCCATGGAACTTGACCGTAACTTGCCTAATGCCTGACCCAATTTGCGCGGATGAGGCCCAGGTTCATGCCCCAGACCCCGCGTTCACTTATCCGGGGTAGTCTAGTCAGGTAGCCGATAAGGAACGTTCGGATGGCACGGATGCGGGGAATTCAGCTCTGTACTAGGGAAGCATAGTGTCAATAGAATGATGTAGTCTTGCCGACATACTTTGCAGTCTTTATAGGCATTTTCCAAATACCTTCTCCATTGGAGAGACACGCAGAGTAGTCCAAGATCGGCTAACATGGAAATTGAACCCGCCTCCGCCAATCTCCACAAGACTATGGGCTTTCATCAGTCGAAGTTTTCACAATCCGTCGCTTCCGAGCGTACATCTTAGATAATCCATAGAATGTTCCCATGAGACCGTCATCAAAGAGGCATTCAATCGGCGCGACAGGACAGTCAGACTTCAGAAATCCATATTAATTATCTGGTAGCTTCTTGGAGTCTCGCACAATAATTGATGTAGCGGGAATTTTATGAGATAAACAGCAGTTCGAGATATTATAGAAAGATAGTAAATAAGTGACGTTCATCTTGGTGTTTAAGCGGTCTCGGAGAGAGCAAAGACAGGAACGGTGAATGGCATGTCAACTCCCTCGAAAAGCTGACCCACTAGCAGATACCATCCTCCCAAAGAGCAAGCCAAGAGTAACCCACCAGCAGCCTATAAAAATTAGCCAAATGTCTAATTGAAGGATAGAACCGCATCTACCTTGCTAAGACGAGCTCCGACTTCGGCATGGCCACCTGCGACTTGGAAATTGGATGCCGCAAGGCAACAAGCGGTTGCAAAAACAAGGGCAAAGATCCACACAAATACCATGTTGGTCCGTAGACTGACAACCAAAAAGACAAAGAAGAGTGTTGCCCAGACGCAGAAAAACACACCCGTGGAATTGGCATACTCTGACATGTCTTGATAGCCGGCCTGGATCTGGAACGTCGGAGTGAGAGTGGCCGCAAAGGCAAAATAATAGCCACCAAAGGAGCCAAACACACAATACGCAAAGGTATTTCCAAGAAAATACTCCAATATGCAAGCTAACCAGCTGGCGACGCCGCCCGTAAACCAGAGAATGCCGACCAAAATATTATCATGCTGGATGCTGCGCACCTGCATCAGATGGAGCGCAATGAGCGTGTTGGCAACAGCGAAGACCGAAATGCCCCTGTTAATGACCATGTTAGCATGATAAGTGGTGAGAGTCGTAGGGTATGCATGAGCGTCCTACAAACTAGACGGGTTGGCTTGAGGTCGTCGTGACACGGTCAGTGAGTCGGCGCGGCGTGAATCCAAAAGTCCAGCACCATTCTTGTATGCCGCAAGAAGGCGACGCAAAAGAACGGATTCCGTCTCAGTCAAGACAGGTAACTCGACGTGCTCTAGTTCAAGAGTCGAACCCATGGTTACAATGTGGTCAATCGCAGTAGACTGGATGAAACGTCGTCGACAACAAGTCAAGACTGTGATAGGTAGGAAGGCTATGAGACATCTCTCTTTATACACAGACCCCTGTGAGGCTATGCGCGAGTGCGTCCTTGTCACTAGCTCAACAAACATGTGGCCCCAGATCTGATACAATGCGGGGAAGTCCCCGCACCTCGCCAAGAATCCGGCCATGATGCTGCTACTTCGGCGTTACATCTATTGGGCGAGTTGCCGAGGGAGCGAAGAGTGGAGACGCACTGCTCTCATTGATTTGATATAACCGGTTTGAAGGGCTGTTGTAACCGACCGTGATCCTCAACACATTAAACTCAGCCCAGCTGCTTGAGCCAGCGACTCCCATAACAAAGCGTATACTTTTCTTTTTTTCGCTGACTGAGACTGTTGAACAGCATGTCTTTTGCTAAGAATTTGACACACCTTGCGAGGACTACGTCACGGTTCGTGGCGGTGCCCAAATCGCCACTGCAAGTCCGTTATGCTAGCACGGCCCTCCCCAAGGTTATTAGCGTGGGTGGGCAAGACATATCGGTGCCAACCGGCATCTACATCAACAATGAATTCCGCAAAGCAATTTCCGGCAGCACTTTCGCTGTTGAGAATCCAGCCACGGGAAAGGAGATATTGAAGGTTGAAGAGGGCCGCGAAGAAGACGTGGAGGAAGCCGTCAAGGCTGCGCGCGCCGCGTTCCGCAAGGGCAACTGGTCTACTACCAATCCTGTCTACAGAGCCAAGCTTGTTCGCAAGCTAGCAGATCTGATGGAGCGAGATAAGGAGCAGCTGATCGCGCTCGAGATGGTTGATACCGGTAAGACGTACCGCCAAGCATCGAAACTCGACTTTCCCGGATCTGTCGCAACCCTCAACTATTACGCAGGTTTTGCTGATAAGGTCCATGGTCTGACGTCTTTTAACATCCCTAACACGTTCGCCTTCACTAAGCGTGAGCCTATTGGCGTTTGCGGTCAAATTATTCCCTGGAAGTGAGTAATGTCCCTCATGTTGTGCCCGAAATGATGAGTGTTGACTGAACGCCCCAGCTTTCCATTACTTATGTTTACGTGGAAAATTGCCCCAGCCCTAATCACTGGTAACACTGTCGTCATTAAGTCTGCTGAGGCAACGCCCCTAAGTGCGTTGAAAATGTGCCAGTTGATCCAGGAGGCTGGGTTTCCTGCAGGCGTTGTTAATCATGTCCCTGGGTTTGGCAAGACTGTAGGCAATGCCATCGCATCTCACATGAACGTGGATAAGGTCGCTTTTACTGGTTCGACAGCCACGGGCAGGGCTATTATGAGGGCGGCTGCATCTTCGAATTTGAAAAAGGTGACTCTAGAGCTTGGAGGAAAGAGTCCGGTGCGTGATTTGCCCCTCAACCTTTCTGCTCTCCCATACTCACATCATACCTGTCTCTTCAGAACATCATTTTCCCCGACGCCGATCTCGACAAGGCCATCGAATGGTCTGCATGGGGAATTAACATGAATTTCGGTCAGACCTGTCACGCAGGCACCCGAATCTATGTACACGAAGATGTATATGACGCTTTTGTAGAAAAGTTCTCGAATCGCATGGCTTCGCTCAAAGTTGGCGATAACTTCGACCCCTCTACCGATCAAGGCCCTCAGAACAGCAAGATGCAGTTTGACAAGATTTTGGGATACATAGAAAGCGCAAAGCAGGAGGGGGCAACTATCGCTCTTGGCGGAAAGCCGGTCGAGACAGGATCAGGTGGCTACTATGTTGAACCGACAATCTTTACTAATGTCAAGCCTGATATGAAGGTTCGCCCCCTGCTTCCTCGCCCCAGTTCCAAGCTCACACATTTCAGATTATGAGGGAAGAGATTTTCGGTCCTTGTGTTGCAATCTCCAAGTTCTCGTCCGAAGAAGAGGTCCTCGACCTGGCCAATGACTCGAGTTATGGCCTGGCAGCTGCAGTTCATACCAAGGACATTGAGCGGGCTATGCGTGTCACCGGAGCCCTCCAAGCGGGAACAACTTGGGTTAATATGTACAATTTCGTCCATTACTCTATTCCTTTTGGTGGGTATAAAGAGAGTGGATTGGGTCGGGAATGTGGTGAGGCAGTGTTGGAAAATTATACCGAAACAAAGGCTGTCTACTTCAATATGGGAATGGCAGCTCCGGAGTGATGCGTGGCAGTAGATAATTAGTTCATGCAATATATGCAACCCATGGAAGTAAGATACGCCACGAGAGAGATCCTGCTTAACGTATGGCAAATTAGTTTTTGTTGGCTTCGTTTCGGGCCAATTAACAGTTGTCTTTGATCCGAGTTTCCGTTACTAGACTTCGAGATGTAGTCACATGAGCATCCTGGACAATCCAAGCATTCTTAGTAGAGTAATTATAGCATATAAATGCTTTAGGCCAGTGTCATGGCCCAACTACCTGATTTTTGCTTTGTTTCCTCTTTTTCTTTGTGCAGGTTTTAAACTGGGAGAGGCTCGCAGTGTTATTTGTACATGCCAATTACGAATATTTCATGGGACAGACGATATCATCAAGGTCTAATGAGAATGATGTAATATATTTATTTCCCACTTCTATTTGATGAGAGATAGATGTTTTATCTCGATGGCTTCACGCGTCTAGTCCGCCGAGGGTGATTGTCTGACAATGAGTTAGCTCATGACTCTAGATATGCAAAGGGAACTTACCTTGAGGATCTGGAATTCTTCAATGCCCACCTTACCGCCCTCCCGTCCAAATCCGGAATGTTTAACACCTCCAAATGGCGCAACCGGGTCAGATATGACGCCAGTATTCACACCGACCATTCCCGTCTGAAGCATCTCTGCTGTTCTCCAAGCCCGATTGAGCTTTGTTGTGAAAACATAAGCACCCAGGCCGACAGCAGAGTCGTTGGCCATCTTTAAGAGCTCACTTTCGTCTTCGAAGGTGTAGACTGCTACGACTGGTCCGAAAAGCTCTTCTTGGCTGGCTGACATGGAATGGTTCATGTTCGTAATTACGGTAGGAGGGAAGTAGTTCTGGGGGCTGTCGGCTGGACGGAAGCCGCCAGTCATCACTTTTGCTCCCTTGCTGCGGGCATCCTCCACCAGGCGCTCGATCTTTTCGACGGCTTTGCCGTTGATTAAAGGTCCAATGGTAGTCTCACGGGACAATGGGTCTCCTGGCACAAGCTTTGCGTCTACTGCCCTCTGGAGCTGCTTGACGAATGCGTCATGAACGTCCTTTTGCACATATACGCGATTAGGCGAGACGCACGTTTGACCCGAACCACGGAATTTAGCCGCGATTAACTCATTGATAGTCTTGTCTAAATCAGCATCGTCGAAAACTAGCCATCGTGTCAGTTCTCGGGGACTTAGAAGCAGTAATGATATGCCCATTTACCAATGAACGGCGCGTTGCCACCCAGCTCCATCGAGAGCTTCTTCAGAGATTGGCTTGAGTTCTGCATCAAGGTTTTTCCAACCCCAGTTGATCCTGTAAAAGAGAGCTTCTTGATATCAGGGCTCTCGCACATCAGCTGTCCGACTTGCAGAATGTTTGCCTGTGTCGTTGCCACGTTCAAAACTCCAGCAGGGACTCCAGCCCTGGCACCAAGCTCAGCCAAAGCCAAAGCGGAGAATGGAGTCTCCGCTGCTGGCTTAATGACCATGGTACATCCTGCTGCAAGCGACGCCCCGACCTTCCTCGTGATCATGGCTGAAGGAAAGTTCCACGGGGTGATGATGCCAACAACGCCGATAGGCTGCTTGATGGTGACTACATGTGACCCGGGAGTGCTCGCTGGCACCGAGTCTCCATATGACCGGACTGCTTCGCTTTGAAACCACTCGAGGAAGCTCCTGGCGTATTGGATCTCGGCATGTGCGGCCTCTATTGGCCGTCCATTTTCCAAGCTGAGGATTGTGGCAAGATCATCTTCATTCTCCTGCATCAACTCAGCCCAGTTTTTAAGGATTGTTGAGCGTTGACGAGGTGACGATCGCTGGAACGTCTCGAATGCTTTGGAGGCGGCTTCGATTGCTATTTCAGTTCCGTGCTGATCCCTAAGCGTACGATTAGATTGTATCAAGTCGAAGCCCCGAAATATCAATCTCACATATCTGGACAGAAACCCAAGAACTCCCCAGAGTATGGGCTGTGTACAGAGAATCGACACGTAGCACCTCCGCTTGTCCATTGTCCCCCAATGTATGCTTGCTCCTGAAATATGCTAGGATCCCGAAGAAGAGATTTCACCTATGCCAGTAAGTAGTTGTTCTAGGCGATTTGGATTCAATCCAGTACTCGACTATAATCTGCAGTAGCCATGGTTCTTTTGATTGCATGGAACGTCTTAGTGGTCGGTCTCCATGAAGACCGAGAGCCTGACGCCTTCAGAAGCGTGCTTGAAAATAACATTGTATTACGGTGAAGACAAATACTCAAAGAATGAACTCATAGCATCTCTGATCAATATATCGAACCAGTGAGGAATTTGGTTCAATAGACCTTTGCAAACCTCTTGCGTCAAGGGACCGAGTTGTTCCGCCTCCCTTCGCTTAATTGAAGTTAGTCGCCGAAAGCCGAGGAACGGTATATACCCACACACTCTACAGAAAGCTGGAGAAAAAAAAAATCACAGTTACCGGCTATCAACTTTGTATCCGGGACGTGTTCATATGCACCTCTCATATCGCCAGGATGAACTTAAATTGGTTCTGGTGTAAGTAGGTAGGGCTTGCATCAGCGAAAATAACGTTATCCTCCACTGAACAAACAAACCAGTCCATTTACTTATTATGACAATGAACGGAATTAAGTTGAGCTCTCGACTTGCTGGTAAAGTAGCAATTGTTACTGGTTAGCCCCTAATCCCACGCTGCGGTCATTAACAGGACTTGAACTAAGCAATGTGCAGGTGGTGGTTCCGGGTATGGTGAAGGGATTGCAAAAAGATTCGCCAGCGAGGGCGCCAAAGTTCTTATTGCCGACATTAACGAACGCTGCGGGAAAAGCGTGGTTAGCACTAGCCCCGACTCCATCTCCTTTTTCAGAGCCGATGTGGGTAATCAAGAAGACTGGCGCAAGCTGGTCGATGCTGCAAAGTCACGATACGGCCGCCTGGACTGCCTTGTAAACAATGCTGGCACAACATATCATAACAAGGTACAGTGCAGCATTTATCCTTATCTCCAACACATACATTCTGACACCAGAAACGATAGCCAACAGCGAGCGTTACTGAGGAGGACTTTGACAGATGCTTCCGAGTCAACGTCAAAGGCGTATATTTTGGCTCTCAGGTCTTCATCCCTGAATTGATCAACCAGGGCCAGGGGGGAACAATGATCAACGTCGCTTCTGTTGGAGCAACCCGACCCCGCCCAGGGCTTACTTGGTACAATGCCTCAAAGGGCGCAATCTGGAATGCGGGTCACACCGATATCCCCGAATTCTCAAAGCCGCTGACTTAGCTCTCGTTCTAGGTAACCAAGGGTCTTGCGGCTGAGTACGGACCGAATAACATTCGCATCAACTCTGTCTGTCCTCTGCTTGGAGGAACTGGCCTGTAAGTTCTCTCTCATCCGACAATTTTCATTTCATACATGGCATGGTTCATAACAGCGTGAAAGTTTCGAGGCCTTTTCTGGCCAACCGGATACACCCGTCAACAGGGCCAAGTTTATAAGCAACGTTCCTCTTCAGAGGCTCTGTGAGCCAGAGGATGTTGCCGGGGCCTGCTTGTTCTTCGCGTCAGATGACAGTAGTTTCGTCACCGGCATCAATATGGAGGTCGATGGAGGAAGAGCTATATAGAGTGTAAAGCCTGAATGTATTTTTCAGGAACATTGAAGGCAGTTAAGACTGTCTCACGGCCATGGTGCAGTTAGGAGTTGATGCAAAAGAACAGGCGAATCAATCTCGATCAATAAACAGGCATTTTTGGCACTCTCTGCCTCATTTTCTCACTCTCAGTGAACACCAGTGAGGTTCCATATATGCTGCGTCTAAGGGACACAATAAAACTGAGCATTGGCATTGCTGCGACAGCGGCCTTCATCCCGCGCGACGCTGTGTAGAAGACAGGAGAGTAGATCCCATGTGCATGAAAGCCTCGGCGGGACCTTGTCACGGTGAGTCCCGATAGCCGAGCTTCGGGGCTCCAGCGCGCCGGATCCTACGGTTGCTTGTGAGCAGGCGGCGACCAAATGGGACAACTAAAGTGTGAAGACGGATGTGGCGTTAGCTCGCAAAGTGGAGAACCCCACAATCCAGGGTGTATGGCGCCATCGCAGGGGCTGAGCACAATAGTATAGCCGAAGCGCGCAATTCCCGGTTATTAGGCTTAGTCGCCGAGACCACTGGACAACCGTACAAAGATTGTACCCTAAATTGGGGATAATGATGATGATTCTTTAAAGCATCCGCCAGGCGTGCAAACTTGGGTATCTGGAAATTATACTAGACTTAGACCTTTCTTAGTCAACGTTGAGTCGACATTTTGCCATGCTTACCCCACAGAAAATATGGAGACTCCGAGTGACTACTACCCTATATACCTCGACCGTCCTAGTAAGCCGCTGACAGCTTGTCAAGCAAGTACAAGCGCCAGCTCTTCACCAGAGAAGATGCCTCCATATACACGAATACCAATCCCAAGAGCTACTCAGACAAGTAAGCTACAATGACTTTGCAACCACAGCTTGGTGCTGATACATGGTGCAGTTCGGTGCGCCCATCCCAAAAGGAAAAGTAGCGGAAACCCCCGCAGAGGTGGCGAAGATTGTGAAGTCATTCAGTCAGTGCCACACCGTCGTTCTAGTCATGATAGCCGCTTAACATGATAGATGGGCCCTGCGTCATCAAGTCTCAAATCCTCAAGGGAGGTCGCGGGAAAGGTAGTTTCGAAAATGGTTTCAAGGGCGGTATCCAGATTGCCAATTCTCCACAGGCCGCGAAGGATATTGCATCCAAGATGCTTGGACAGCGTCTGCGGACCAAGCAAACCCAGGGACCCGGGATCATGGTTAATAAGCTGTACGTGGCGGAGACAATCCAGTTCGATGACGAATGGTATGTGGCAATGACGCTTGACCGAGAGAACTACACGCCCGTCGTCATCATCTCAAAAAATGGGGGTGTCGACATCGAGAAAACAATCAGTAATGAGCCTGAGAGCCTCCACCGTTTCAGGTTTGATCTGGACGAAGGGATCACCCCCCAGTTGTTTTCTCGCATCGCCGACACCCTTCAAACCTCTCCCCAAGAGGCGGAGAACTTGAGGAGTATTCTCAACTCGCTACACAGGATATTTGTCAGCAAAGATGCTACCTCACTCGAAATCAATCCGCTTGCCAAAAAGTCAGATGGTTCTTTTGTATGTCTTGATGCCAAGTTCACATTTGACGATGCATCCGAAAAGCGCCAGCCTGAGCTTTTCGCCCTTCGAGATCGAAATTCCGAGCTCGAATCAGAGTTGGAGGCCCAGAAGCATGGGCTTGTATACATCAAGATGGAGGGAAACATTGGAAACGTGGTGAACGGCGCGGGTCTGGCAATGGCGACAAACGATGCCATCGCCTATCACGGAGGATCGAGCGCCAACTTTCTCGATGCCGGCGGCCAGGCAACCAAGGAGACAATGCAGAAGGCGTTTGAGATTATTCTAAAAGACGAGCAAGTGAAGGTGATTTTGGTTAACATTTATGGAGGTAATGTATGCCGGGGCTTGTCTCTGAATTGCCAAGACGTGCTCATAAGGTCCTAGGTATTATTAAGTGCGATATGATCGCGGAGTCAATCATTGGTGCTGCGCAGGAGCTTGGACCATTGCGAGTTCCTCTCGTAGTGCGACTACAAGGAACAAACTCTGCCGAAGGTCTCAAGATTGTAAGTTTAGTTAACCCTCATGACTGCACATCAACTTACCAGGCTGCAGCTTGAGGAAGCTAATCTCGGGTTTCACGTGAGATCTGGATTCGGTGAAGCTGCTGAGAAGGCGGTGGAATTGTCTAAACGAGTTTCATAGAGACGAAATAGATTCAGGTAGCTTCCTAACCCTATTACTTAGAATACTAGATATAGGCGAAGAACTTCACACCTGGAATCCTTGTCTTTAGGCCCCAAGTAGTGTTCTCCATGGAGATGACGAGTCCGCCCGACAGATTTGTAAAATTCAAAACAAAGTGCTATTACTAAGCTGTAACGGTTACAGAACGACAGCGAGGAGAACTCAAGTCTTTCCAGTGAAGCAGTGTCAGGAAAAGCTAAGATACCTTTTGTAATAAAAACTATGCAGACGGTTTAATTGATTCTATAATAAATCTACAGCGGCTAATAATCCTGTTTATACAGTAACCAATAGACAGTTTATTTCGGTGATCAGTCAAATCCCAAAAGAGTCTTCATGACCCCTCCCATGACACCAGGATGCGGCACAACAACTGCACCGCTTTCTTCTAACGCCTTCGCTTTAGCATCGGCCGACACGTCATTTGGAGACAATAGAGCGCCTGCATGGCCCATCGTCCTGCCTTCGGGTGCCGTCCTGCCGGCAACCATAGCTACGATAGGCTTTGGGTTAGATGTGCTTTTACGGTACTGGCGAATGGCCTCCGCTCCCTTCAATTCTGCCTCACCCCCAATCTCCCCAATGACAATTATACCGCGTGTTTCTGGGTGATCGAAAAATAGCTTGAGCCCATCAAGGAGGGTTGTTCCTGTAGAGATGTATCAGCTTCACGGTACGAATATGCACCCTAGCAAACGTACCTGGCATGGTATCTCCGCCCATGCCCACAACGAGACTCTGTCCAAGTCCAGCCTTCGTAGTAGACCCTACAGCCTCGTAGCTGAGTGTTCCGCTTTTGGAAACAATGCCAACAATACCCTTCATATACTGCTTGTGGGGCATGATGCCGATACGGCATTGCTCGGGAGCAATAATACCAGGGCAGTTGGGTCCTACAAGTCGGGTTTTGCTCTGGGTGCGAAGCACTTGTTGAACTCGAATCATGTCGTGGACGGGGACATGTTCGGCGACGGAGGCGACTAAAGGCACTTCGGCCTCTATGGCCTCAATAATGGCAGCCGCGGCAAACTGAGCTGGGACAAAGACGGAGCTTGCGAATGGTTTTACCCTTTCCATGGCCTGCAAAAGCTCAGCTAAGTCACAGATTCAGAACACGGTGTTTGGTCTCACTCACTTCTTTGACAGTATTGAAGACAGGCAAACCAAGATGTTCTTGACCTCCCTTTCCTGGAGAAACGCCACCGACAACATTGGTGCCATACGCAATGGTATCCTTTGCATTGATTGTCGCCTACATGCGTCCCGTGTTAGTGACATAGACAGCTTGGAAGAGCACAAGCTCAACATACCGCCCTCCCTGTGAAGCCTTTGATTCTGATATCAGTATGAACGAGTCATAGAAGGGAAATGCAGAGACAATGTTTACCTTGGTAGATGACTCGTGTATTTTTGTTGATGTTCAAATTCGCGATGGTGGTATCATAGGATGATGTGTGGGTGTCTGAGCTCGCAAACCTTTTGCTAGCTATGTTGTAATGAGGCTTCCGCTCCAAATAAGACAAAATCGGCCGACGGAACATTATTTGGACTTGGCGTGATCAGGCGGATGTGCTTGTCCAGCCGAACTCAAGGCATGTACATGATTCACAGGACTGGGAGCAAGTGCCAATTGAATGCTTGTCCTTCACTCACTAGCCATGGTAAATGTCTAACTCGGCTACAAGCTCATTAGCGACTAGACCCAGGGTAGCTACTTCCTGTCTAGTCTGTGCCAAGGTGCGGGGAGAGTGCATATAACCGAGGTGTCCGCACTACACTAGCGTTTCGCTTCATCCATACTTGGGTCACCGGCGACCAATTGCAGAGGGCCATTGCACTGCCTCATATCAAGATGGTCAATTTTGCCGAGCATCCGCAGAGATAGAAATGATGACTTGATCGCCGACCAGCTTGCCCTCGCACCCGGCTCGCATAACACTGGTTTCGTCAACAATCGGTTCCCGGCCATGAAGCAAGGACGGAAAACACGTGCCCGACAGGCCTGCCGAGCGTGCAATACCCGCCGTGTCAAATGCAACGTCAGCGAACGCAACCCTTGCACGGGATGTGTGTCCGCCGGCGTCCCATGCATCCTACGAGAGTCAAGACGAGGAAAGCACCCCAGGAAGCCCAAAAAGCCGGCTGAATCGTCAGCCGCCGACCCAAAAGAAACACAACGGCAAACCAACCTTGCTCTCCCAACACAGGATCTCCCCTCTCCCACAGTTCCTCATGAATCCGAGGAAGACGCTCCCGTGCAAGCGGATCCTCCCGATAATATCACAACGCCGACATCTCTCGGCCGTGGCCTCATTGCCGATACACCCCAGCAATGCTGGAGCGAAAGCCTTGAGGCTTCGCAGGTACTTGCGACTCTCTCCCGCGACGTGACTGTTCAGTCGGGCTGGCTCGGTAATTCACCGCAAAGGATCGACCCTGTTGCTCACAGCACTGACGCATCCGTATCCGCATCTGCATCTGTATCCACAGACGACATCGCGGCGACACAGCAGAGCTCTCTTCATCTTCTCGCTAAAGAAAGCCAACAGGACGAAACCGTCTTTTTGGGGGAGTCGACCGGCATCACGCACTTGAATGATGCACACCCTTCCCCTGCCGCGCCTTGTCCGACAAGCCGGCGCTTCTTTGTCGTTCCTGAATGCGTTCGAGCTGAGCAGCTCACCTCGGAGTGGGAGGTGGAGCGAAGGCAAGCAAGACTCAAAAGGTTAGAATCCGAAGGGGCCTTTTCGTTCCCGCCCCCGCTTTCCGTAGAAAAGCTCCTCTCGGCATACTTTCGATGGTTTCACACGTGCTTTCCAATCGTGAACGAGCCAGATGTTTGGCATCAGTACCGCCAGGGCACACTGTCGCCTGCACTTCTCCAAGTCATCCTCTTTATCGGTGTGACCCACTGCCACGAGGATGACCTTCCAGCCATCGGCCTCGGCTCCCGCCACCGAGCCAAACTAATCTTCTATAACCGAGCCAAGGATCTATTTGATGCTGAAGCGGAACCCAGGGCTATAGTCATGATTCAAGTTCTCTTCTTGATGAGCTTCTGGAGGGCCGGCGCGCTCCTACAAAAGGACACGCGCCACTGGCTGGGCGCTGCTGTCAGTCTCGCGCAGACGAAAGCTTTGCATCGCTCGTCGCTGTCGCACGACGCGAGTGGCAAGGCGCCGGGCCTGCGTAAACGGCTATGGTGGTCCATATACATCCGTGAGCGACAGTGTGCTGCCGCTTTAGGACTTCCGAACCGGGTGCGCGACGAAGACTGTGACATTGAGGATTTGCGTGAGACGGATTTCGATGGTGCCTTCAACGCCTCCACGTCACCATCAGAAGCCTCTCAATTCATTGCATACATGATGGGCATGGTAGAGCTATCTCGCATGTTGGGTAATATTATTGACCGGGACTATCTGCCGTCAAAGCGTATGAGCCGCGCGGAAAGAACCAAAATAAAGGATGCGCTGAGCTCCTGGAAAACCAATCTGCCTGATTGCATGCAGCCGGTTCTTGATGGTCTGAGCAGCACCTTGGGGTTTCATGCAAGCATGCTGCATCTTGCGTGCAACAATCTCTTCGTTCTACTATACCGGTCTGAATGTGGCACTCCGGGAGAACGTGCCGGTCAGGTGAACGGCCAAGTAGCTATCCAGGCAGCTGCTCGCAACACGTCCATTATTGAGGGTCTGATATCCGACGGCCACATCTGTCACGCTCAGATCCACGTCATAACCAACATCTTCAACACGCTTTGCATCCATACGCTTTGTTTAAAGGTCTCGGAGGGAAGCCAGCGATACATTGCTGAGTACCGCGCCAAACTTTGCCTCTTGGCCCTCAGGGAGCTTCGCCAGACATATGAAGTGAAGAACTGGATTCTGCAGCTTTTCTTCCAGCACCTTGACCGACCAACTGCAGCACAGCTTGATCTTGGAGAGGATTCTGGTGATATTTCCGCCACGCAGAGGCAGGTAGCAGAGCAACCGCAAACCTCGGCTGGATTCTCCGCCACCAGCGGCCGTGATGCGCGGCAACCGACCTTGCAGGATGACCAAGACACTCCAGATTTTGACGTGCCTTATAATATGTCTACCGAAGATGTTGGCCAGTTTCTTTACTCCCAAATCGAACATCGATTTGTAAACAGTGAAGGTGGTGCGCTAGATTGGTTTATGACGGATCTTTTCAATTCTGCATAACCTCGTTTTCCAAAAAGAAGTGGTGCATGTATCTTGAGCCCAACTGAACCAAGAGAGCATGCGAAATAGCCAAGCCAATACTGCTGAAAGCAATCATGGGCATGAGAGTAGCCCCGAAGGCGACCGTGCCGAAAGGAACACATCTGTTTCTGTTCTTGGATACAGATGCTATTAATAAATTGGTCAAATACATCTAGTACCTAAGGTTTTGCTTTTCTAGGCTTTTTTTAACCTTCAGCATTTCCCTTACCCTCGTTTGCACCCATTCATAACAGCTCACTTCTTCGTACTTGGCCCCTTCTGGCCCAATACAGTTACTCAACACGGCGCAACTCTCATGTAAACCAAACCCCCAAAAGAACGGCATGCTAACGCGTTCACGGCCGCTCCAGTTTTGCGCCCGATGGACGGTGCTCACATATAGGTCATTTGTGATGCGTTGCAGATAATCAGCAATATTGACCACAAATGTGCCAGGGATAGGTTTGGCGTTAATCCATTGGCCATCGCGCTTCAACGCCTGGAGCCCGCCCACATCATCTTGCCACAGAATAGTGAAGAGCTGAAAGTCAGTGTGCGACCCAATTGATACTTTGACGTCGGCATCGCTGGGTGAAGAAGGATTTTCGATCGGCGGATAGTAGTTGAATGCAAAAGAGGCATCGGGGTATTTGACCTTTGCGTCGAAAAAGTCTTCAGGGAGGCCCAAAGACAAAGCGAAGGAGCGGGTCAGATATCGAGCCAGGGTGAGGCATGCCTCAAAGTACTTTATTATCGAATTCATAAATTGAGGCATGCTCGCAGTGGCTTCCCAGGGAAAGTCCTCTGAGTGCATGTATGGGCGTGCATTTTCCGGAATCGCATCCAAATCTTTTATTGTGGCGTCAAACCGGGGGTCATAGCACCATGAAAACGTTTCTCGAACATCAATTCCCTCAAAGGGGTTAATTTGTTGATTTTTAGGAGGGTTGTAGCCGTTAAAATAGGAGCTCTTCCTCTGGTGTGCCTCCATCTTGGTTGCAAGATCTTGCCGGAAGAAGTCAAGACAGGCTCTGTACGCATTAGTGGTAACTGCCTCTGGGATTTGGTGGTTGGAAATATAAAAAAAGCCGTTGGTCATGGCAGCAGCACGGATCTGGAGGGCCACCGACTGTCGCTCAGATAACGACGAACTGAATGCAGGGCCCATGTCAATGACGGGAATCTCAGAGGGCGTCGCATCTCTTAGTGGAGACTGGAGGATTTTTCTTGTGATTGGTCCGTTGCCTGAAGAGATCCTTAATTCTGTTGTTGGGAGCTCCATCTTGTTATCCAAGAAATTGGGGACTGAAAACTCAACAGGATCTGGGCAGAAGCTGCTGCGTCGATCAAAACTGAGTACCTTTCAGTGCATGGACGGGTGGTCACGTAAGGGGAAATACCCCGCAGCTTATCTTATCACACAGACAATACCCTTGACTGACCCAATGCTTATCTGAGTTTCATTCTTTCAGAGCAGTCAACAGCAACACGCTTAATACCTCTGACTTGATTTCTATTCCGCCAATCTCTGTGTTAATTTTGACAAATATGCCTGGGGATACCTTTTTGTCAATTTCTCAGACTTCGTCTCCATTTACTACTGCTTCGACTACATTATCCATAAAGTCTCCACGTCCATCGAATCCTATATTCTCAACAGACACGGGTATACCATTTACTGCATCGCCAACTCCCTTCTCGATTGAGTCCTTAACGTCCTGCGCAAAGTCCATGATATCTTACGGCAAATTTTAACTCCCGGAACTGCTAAAGACTTTTTAGCTAACCAATATGGATTGAATATCCGAAAGCTGTATTTGCGTCGATCAAAATAAAATTCTCCATCACATAACCCTGAGAATCTAGGTATGTTCTTCCCATGTGGCTTGAGAGAAGGCACATTTTCGGGAACAAGCCCAACAGCGTGTTGATTTGCATGACATCTATCCTAGAAGAGCATTCGGCGCCAAACTATATGGTTCCTATGGCCAGCTAGAGATCTGTAGAGCAAAGGGTAATGGTAGCCATGCGAAAAGAGATGTCGTCCTCGGTAGACAACGTTGCGAGTTTCTGATCGACATTGTTGGCGGGCGCCTTCCTGATCCACATTGTGATGCCTTTCAATTGCCGAATGCGAGTTCAATCACGCGCAAGGCGTCCTCCACATTTCTAGAAAGGCTTGTTCTTCGTTCACATTCGACATTGTTCTGCTGGAGAACACGACCGTATCTTCGGGTTTGCGCTCAACTGGTCCGACAACCGGAATTTCGTCAGTGATCCATTTGTCAAAATTCCCTGTGCACATTGCTCAAATGACCGAAATTGAACTCACCACGACGTAAACAGCGAAGCATGATTTCGAATTGTTCGACTGCGTCGCAAGACATGTATATCGAGGTCTTGTATCCCACGCCAAGAGATGAGTTAGTTAAGGCGACCGTCATCCTTCCATCGACCCAGGCTTTGAACCTGTTTCGCATATCTGAAAAATTCCAAGGACTGTATATTCTTCTCATATGAAAGGTGTTAGCGTTTCTTGGAATGAATTGACGAGCTAGGATAGATTCCTCTTGGCTGGCCAACACGCGTTCGAAAGATTCAAGGCATTGTGGGATGATGATCTCAAGGATTTCGGTGCCCATTGTCTGTTTCACCTGGTTCGTGATGCCAACTCGTTGGCTGAGTGCGGATTCAGATTGAGAGAGAAAACCGATGAATGTTGTCAAGGGAGTGTCTGATTCGGATGATGCAGGAACAGAGTGCGATTTTTGCTCAGATAGGCACTGGTCAAATCTTTGTGTCGGGTGTCTGAGATGGGCTTGGTGTTTTGTCACATGGAGGATAGAGGAACAAGTGCACACCGAATGGACTCTATCTACATCTAGCTCTAGCCTTTACAGCTAGCAGATAAAGGAAGGAAATCGATTTTATTTTGAATAAATATATCGAGCAATTATGGTAAGCAATTATTGAACAATGTTGATCAAAGCGGGGGTTCTTTGTTTTGCGACTGTATTAAATGGCTGCTCCAGGGTGGCAGCGGACATATGTCAAAGTGTAGAGAGAAAAGATAACAGTAGATGGCATCGAGCTGTGAGACATTTAATATGAAGGTAAAATTTATGCGTTGGATAAAATCGTTTTTTGGTACCAAAGCGTGCGCTATATTGAGATATTACTGATTGTGCCCGAGAGACGAAAAAAAGGTTCTCGTAGCGGTGCGCATTTCCCTCACTGCTCATTCTTCCTTTCTCTACACGATGTGGACATGTGGTGTTCGGTCGCAATTGTTAGGTGTCCCGATTACGGCACGAGATGCCGAGTATGTGGTTGATTACGACCCACCGGCTCAATCGGCTCCGTCTGAAACGCGCGACGGCAACTGGTGGCCGACACGCGATGTTTGAATTGACGCCGGGCCCGATCTGAAACGTCAGCCACCAAATGACCAGACACGGAAGCAAAGGCAAAATTTCATTGCCTTTTCGGTCGCTGGAGCCACCCAAAATGTTTATGCCAAGCGAGGTGATCCTGAAGGGATTGACGTTTCGGATCATGCCGAGATGATTGTCAATGATTGGCGCGACAATCCTCCCTCCCCTGGACAGGCACACCTAAGCCACAAACAAGTGTATCTGAATACCACCCTCTCCGTAATTTTCGGCACAGGGTCTCCGATATACCATGTAGTCGGTTCTCTATGGTGTTCATCTTGATATCTGATTTCGTGATTGACCAACGGCAGATACCCAGCGGAAAACGTCTCGGAATCAGCCCTCTCCGAACCGTCTCATGTCTCCGCTAAGGGTGGTGATATTCGTCTCGAAATTTGGTCTCAGTTCTATCTTTCAGGTATATAAAGACAGTCTACGGCGGCAGTGGAAATGGTTTTCTCATCCTCAGATCACCTTCAATTCGCTTCATCATTCACTCCGGCTGCGCCGAGTTCATCATTTCAATTTCTTTATCAGCACAATCTTTTTTGTAACACAGCAAAGTACTACCTCTTTCCAATTCAAAAATCCAAGATGCACGCTCCTTCCGTCCTCCGTCTTCTTTCCACCGGCCTGGTTGCCGCGATTGCTGTGTCTGGATTTACTGGACCTACCGGAAATGGAGTCTCTCGTACAGTTGTAAGTAGCATTACAGTTGAACGAACTCACCAAACCGTATCCATAACATTTTTTTCTAGGGCGCCTTGATGGCGTTGGCCGGGCCGGCCCTGGCTGTTCCTGTTGCGGAACCCCTCGACTTCGACGAGGTTGAGGATTTGGAAGTAGGTGATCGCCATTTAGCATGGGATAATTTTTACTAACGATGCATTGAATGAACAGGCTCGGGATGATACAGAGGAGGAAGAAGATATTGAACCGGCTCTTGATATCCGTGACCATGAGCTTGAAGCTGCTAATGCCGTCGAGGATGAGGCCACACCCGCGGCTACACCTGCTGCCAAGAAGGACAAAAAGAAGGGCAAGAAGGATAAGAAGAAGGGAAAGAAGGGAAAGAAGGGAAAGAAGGGTGATAAGAAGAAGGGAAAGAACAATAAGGCTGCTGCTACCCCTGCCGCTGCTGCTTAAACCTGACTTTGGTTTAATGGGTAGAAAACAATTGTTTTCTCATGGGCTCAGAAGGGGCTTATCGCTCGTTTATAGCTTCTTCTTAGCTTGGCAATAATTTACCCTCATTGGAAATCCCCTACTTGCTATATTTCTCAAACATGGGTTCTGAATTCTATTAGCATTTGGATTACCAAAACTGATTTAATTAGATATCTTGTTACTGCATGGCTTGCGACCTCATCGGATAATACATGAGACAGCCTGGAAGACTCCGGTTTGGGTTATTCAACACATCTATCAGGAGGCTGAAATCGCGCCGGGAGAAACCAGAAAATACGATGTTCTCAGAGAAGAGATTCGGTCTAGTGTTTCGTTAGTCAATTATTTTTATATTGGTATTCATTCTATATTGGATACATGACAGTTCGATTTGATTCGAGACACATACAAATGCGCCATGTGGCTGTACTAAGCCACTCTAACACACGATGAAGCATTCAGAAACCATAAACTTGAGTCGCTGATCCTCCCCTTCTCATATAATCTGAACCGACATCTAGCTATGCGTCATCGAGCCCATTAAGAATTGAATTATTATGACATAGCCACCTTCTATTTGTCTTTCTCCAAGGACTTGATCTCCTGTGTATCCTTTTTGAACCGCCTTCTGATGCAGGTAATAGTCTTCCAGTTTTGCTAACAAGAGATACTCTGTCGTTATCTCCCCTAAAGATTTCGTCCGTTTCCTCAAGCAACCAACCGCTAGTCTCGGGGTAAAAGCAAAAGATAAACACGGCAAAAACAAGGTTAAGAACGAAAAGAATGATATATGTCTTCCATAGGATGTTGGAAATAGCAATATGCGTGATCTGAACAATCATATAGTTGAATGCTGGCCGAAGTTGACGCGAGTCTCTCATTCATTGACTGGAAAAATTGTGCCACTTCAAACCAAAATTCGAATATCTCGGATACCATTCTCCGTGATATTTCATCTCCACCGTTTCCCGCCAATCTTTTTTTTTCTTTGACAGGACACTTTGAGCTGGGTGACAACCATACGAATCTCAACGAGTCAACAATCTACCTATTTGTTGAGCTGTGCACGGAACTCGCCAGGCCATTACATGCAAGTGCACGCCATAGACCATTTCTATCCCTTTGACTGCGTTAAGGCTGCAATTAGGTCACGAGCAAGGATCTTATCCAATGAACGGGCCTCAAATCAAGGCTACATTCTTACTCACCAAAGCTTTATGGAAATAAAAGTCACTTAGGTACGGGTGGCGATGTTATGCCGATCTTTCCAATTGCCTTGTTTGTTGAAATACCATCGCTGCACCTAGATTTATTGGAGAATCCTTTTGAGTTGCAAGTACCAGTTTGTACCTCGAGCTAAGTGGGGCACGTGACCTAAGTGCAGCCTTAACGCAGTTAAAGGGATAAACAGAAAGATCCATCTCAAATATTCAAGTATGGTTAACTTAGTCATCATCCGGGAAATTGTCCGAAGGAAAGGACCCACAAGCCCCTTACATAGTGGAGGATGCAATGGAATGGACGAATTAGAGCCCCGTCTAATTGAAGGATTCGCGGATGACGGTTTCACGTTTTTCCGGCTCGGAGCTTATCCCCTGCTTATTCTTACACATCGTGATAAAACGATCTGACAATAAAGAAGTTCTTCTGTGCCCATTTGTAGTCTAAAGTTGACTTCACGGAATAGCGTCAACCCGTGCAACTCGAATTAATAACTCTTCTATTGCGCGAGCAACTCAATGCCATCATGACTCTAGTGGGGGAAGAAAAGGATGAAACGGGGATGCAACACAGTCCAACAACCGATATCGACCCGCAGAAACAAAGCACACTCTTTCAAATGCCCCCAGAACTGCGCCGCCTGATCTACTTATACCTTTTTGGTTCTACAAGGCTGTCTTGGGGCAGTAAAAGATCTCAAATTGGCATTTTCGTCGAAGTTAAACCGGCACCTCATTCTCTCGCTATCCTTCGAACCTGTCGCCGAATGAAGCAAGAGATTGGAGACACATGGATTAGTCAGGTCCTGTTTGGTTTCGAAGATCCCTGGACCTTGTTCGATAAGCTGGATGTTTGCCCGTCAAGGTTTCTCAGAAATATGCGCCACTGCCGTCTCACTTGTGACCCATTAATGGTGGCTGGTAAAAGCGACGAGGAGTTTGTTGATAAGCTGAATTGGACGATTAGGCTCTTGGAAAAGGTTCGCCTTCATACGATGACGATCTTGGCATACCTCGAGCCACAAGAAAACTACAGCACTCTGACTAAAATTGTTCAAGAAGGCCGTGGATGGAAAGAGCTGTATTACATCACCCAAGACAGTCAGGTACTGCCGCTCAGTTCACTACCCGGTGGACACGAATCTGTATACGATCAGAAATTAGTATCTTGGCAAAGTCAATTAGAAGCCAGAGATGGGCTCCAGTGCAAACCCACCATCGCTATTCACTTGTCCACCCACCCAGCATCCATCAGCGAAAACTCGTCTGAAAGACTTGCACGAAATATTTTTGACGACGAGGCAAAATATTTTAACGAGGGATTCTATGCTGGGACGATGGGTGATGGTGAGAAGGGCAGAGAGATCATGATTGCTATCAAAAGAGGCGGTGATGGGACGAACTTCTGAGACCCACACGGCGCTAATATGCTTCTAAATGCACGCCTCGCAATAGGTCAATGAATTTCCACTCAAATTATTTTTTGTTATTAATTGCAGGGATGTTTGAAGATATGCAGATAGAAGCCTAGCCTTGGTTCTTACGAGAACGAAAACGAGAACGAAATCGCGATGCCGAAAAGCTCTATGCTACCCTTAACCTTTCCCCGCATTTTGGTGATTTAAAGCTCTTAGCTTCTATAATTATAGAACACCTTATCTTATGCTTCATCACAGAGTTATATTACTGGCTTATCATATGAATATCTTGCAAGTTCATTCACCGAATGCTTCATCTCTTTGCTTCCAATTTCATTATTTCAGATGGTGCATGGCAATTAATAAATGTACTTTCAGCTTATGGTCTAGAAACATTTTGACTGTTTTCTCAACAATGGCTTCCCACAAAGTTCAATTTATGTGTCATCGAATCGTGAATGATTGGGTCTCAAATTAAGTGAATAATAAGCCACCTTTGATTGGAGATGCCCAAAAGAATATCGGGGATTATTAGATTTAAATTCATCATCTCAAACGTGGCTTAGAAAAATGGTCGCGTGGTACCCATGTAAGAACTTTTCCGCCTGAGCCTCGTTCTCGTTTTCGCAGTCTTTCGCAGTGGCGAAATGTCCTCAGCGAAACCCACACGTATTACAATGCCAAGATGCCTTCGGAGTTTATTTCAATCCCTAATAAGCATTCTTCAATCATTTGAAACCTCAGATATTCTACTGGTTATTATTTAAAGCCAGTTCCCGCAACCACGAACTCGATACTTAGTTCTCATTGCTTTTCCCAACATCCTTCATTCCATTCATTAATGACCATCGACAGTTCTTTTCTGAATTCGATCCAAGTACATCCAAAATGCATCTGTCTTCGCTGTTGTTTTTCGTCTTAATCCCCATTTCGCAATCCTTTCCTCATTACGGCAAATTGAACCACGTTAGCGGCCACTCGTATTCGTCCTCGACACCGAAAGAGAGTGACAATGGACTCAAGAAAAATCACTTCTTGTGGAAGGCACCCGGACCTGGTGACAGTAAGTCATAAAAGAGTTTCAGAATATGCGAACGAAGGTTAATGTTGTCTTATTTCAGTCTGCTCACTTGTCCCGTGATGAACACACTTGCGAACCATGGGTTTGTCCCACGCAACGGACGCAACATGACTCGCGACAATGTCCCCAAAAGAATCAACCAGGGCCTGGGTATTGAGCTGTCTCTGGCTACATCTATTTTCGAGCGCGCCCTGGATGTCAACCCCGTTCCCAACGCCACTGTAAGAGCTTTCTGTCTTGATAATACTCGGATGTGACCTTGAAGGAAGATGAACTGATCATGTGCAGTTCTTTGATTATGGGATGATGCACAGGCACAACGTAATTGAGCACGATGGAAGTCTTTCTCGCCGTGATGCTGTCTTTGATCCCACAAATTCTTTCGATGAGGGAACCTTCAACAACTTTGTCAACTACTTTGGAAACGACACAACCATCAATATTTCCTCCATTGCCAATGCCCGAGCACGACATGCCCTAGATATGAGTCGAATCAACCCCGGTTTCAACATCACCCAGGACCAAATCCCTGTCATCGTGGGCGAGAATGCCATGCTACTGTGTATCTTCGGCCGCCCTGATAACCCAGTGGCAAACCGGACATTTGTTGAATACTTTTTCAGTAAGTCAGAGCCATGAGTTTGAACAATCAATGACTACAGTAAATAGGGAACTAATTTTGGAATCATAGGAAATGAGCGTTTGCCCGTTGAGCTGGGTTGGGTGCCGGTCAATGTCCCCGTTGACACCTATTTGGATCAGATTGTGCTGGATATTATTGCTGCCAGTCCTTCCGATGTTCCCCTGACATTCACTCCTACGGCATAAACTCTTAATTATAAATGGAAGTGAAATAACTTATTGGTCTGGCAGTTTTGAGATAAACCCATAGGAATAATATCAGTTATCTCGAATAGATAGCTCCACAATATTTAATCAAAATATTTCCTTCCAACTCAGCACATTGCTTTTTACTGGCTCAGATCGTATCGATTTTGGGACCGTGATAACCTATTGCATTTTAGGGCCGAACCGGCGTTGAGCCATTTACTCAGGCCACAAATCTGCTGATCAGTCGGGAGGTAAGAGGCCCATGGAACGAAGGCTTTTCGGGATGCGCAGAAATGAAATACTTACTAATGAGTGAGCATAATCCCGCGTTGGTTCGCATTTATGTTAGCTAATTGAAGCTTCTTAGTTGGTACATAATTTTAGCTCAGCGAAAGCCGATCACTCTGCCACTTGGACGGTTTACAGAAGTATAGACCACTGCGGCGCTGCAGACCTTGAGCGTTGATGGCCCGAGCAAAATAACTAAGTTTGAGCTTGACCCGATCCCGACCCCGACTCCGAAGTCCGACTCCGGAGTCCGAGTCTAAGCGTTCGAGTTGAACGCGGTCGTGCTTCAATTTTCCATCTTCCCAACATTGTTGCAGCTTGTGCAATTGGATAAACGCATTGCCATGCAGGAGACTCCTCATAGCGATAATCCGAGACGACAACGTCGCGTCCTGTAGTGCGTGCAGTGCCGCAAGAAGAAGCTCCGGTGCAATCGTGGCCATCCCTGCAGTAACTGCCAGAGATCAAGGACCAAGATATGCACATACCAGCACCCTCCACCGACGCCGCCTTCGTATACCACCCCGGATGCATCCCATCCGGCGGCGGAGTTGTGTCACGACGGGAAGCCCGAGAGGGAACCCGTGGCTCAAGCCCTCCAGCTGGAGGCAAATCTCCAACGGCCCAATCTGACGATGCAAGTTGAGTAAGCAAAGCCGCTTTTGTGATCGATGACAAGTTGGGCTGGTCTCTCTTGCTCACCCTCGAGTCCGTCATGGGATATATCATCCAAGACATACCTAGACGCGTGGTGTACAGATAAAATCGCTATCAAAGTAGAAGGTCGTCCATGGTTGTAGTCTATTCTCTAGCCTTCAGAAAAGTATTGAACATCTCACTAAATCTTAGCTTTACTACCCGTCCACCCTAGTCCAGCTCATAGTGCTCGGTTTATTTCGGCGCATTTTTGAGCCATTTCAGCACCACCCACTGCTCATGAAGTCTATCAAGGTCAGATTCTATCTCCCAACCCTTTCCACCTTCCAGGTAGAGAGCCAACCCAGTCTGATCCGACCCATCTCCTTGAAGACGTGAGGCGGCAAAGTTCAGAACGTAGTCAGCCACTTGTTTGGTCGTGTTAATAGGCAGACGTCTCTGATTACAAACGTGCAGCATGTGCGTGGATATGTCCGTGCCGATGAGGCTTGGGCAAACGATGTTTGTCCTAATACCATGGAGAGCATGTAAACTCCTTCGAGTTGATCTGAAGAAACCCATGACACCGTGCTTGGCGGGCTGGTAGACAAAAAGGCCAGCTTGCTGCTTGAAAAAATCCAAAGACCTGGTCAGCATCAAGGACCTATCGCGGCTAGGCCCAGCATCTTGGAGAAGGTATACAGCAGCAATGCGGGCAAAGTATAAAGCTCCAAACAAACTGATATCCACCACACTTGTCAATGGAGGTCCTGCAATAAGATGGCTGACATGTCACAAGCTTTATGCCAGCAAGCTTGTGATTCACTTTTTTTTTTTTTATAAAAAAAAAGGATTGAAAATATGGTAGGCTCTATTGAGTCTGACACGCCTACCCATCAGGAGACTGCGTTTCCGATCTCGCTCACTATCAAGGAAAACTGGACGAGCATAATCCCTCTAACTGTGCGGCTAGTTTGTATCACTTTCATGCTCTTCTGGGATGGGCTCCAAAGCCCAAATGAGTATAGCAGCGACAACATATATTCCCTGGATAGACAGTTTAGCTCAGGATGACAAAAGTTTAACGTGTGGGCGCTTACTGCACAGGTAAAATAAATCACCGGGCTAGCAAGAACGGGTGAATCGCCATCGTTGCCCTCTTGAAATATCGAAAAAGAAAGCCCGAAGCCAACCAGCGACCCGACGCTTTCCACAAATGCGATGAGCAAATAGACTCGACCAGCTGCGCGATCGGGTATAAAGTTGGCGGCAAAGGCCAGTATGCTCAGTGCTGCTGCAGAGCCAAAGGTATTGAGTATGGAGCCTTTTGCTTTCCTTAGTAACCAAAAACAAACATGCCGGGGTTGGGAGCAAGCCTGACCTATAACTGCAAGAGGGACGTTGGTTGAGAGCCCGGTTACGAATGCGCCCAACACGCCAATCAAAACACTAACTTGGCCAATATAAAGGGTCGAGTTGGAGAAGACTGCTATTCGAGGGGCGAGAAACAAGACTGTAAATGGTAGGATCAATGCATAAATCACCAAGCTCAGTAGGCTCCAGACTTGAACGAATTGGCCTATTCTCCAGTAAAAGTAAAGCACAGACATGGCCAGGGCAGGTTTGCAGGAGGCCAAGAGAAACACGGCCCCCGTTACATAAGGTACGTTGCGGCTTCCAGTCGAGAAGACATTTCCAGTGTCCTCGTGAAACTCTCGGATTATAAAAGCGATTTGACTCTGTGGCTGTTGAATGTCTTGCAGAGTCTGTTCTAGTGGCGGCGGCAGCAACGGGTCTGTGACGGAAGGCTCAACATCCTCATTCTGCTCCTCAGGCTCGGAGTCGGGATTCCTGTAAAATGTGACAAGCCAGTAGGCTAGTATGGAGGATATCAGTGAAACGATACTTGCAGTCATCTGGAAGCGGTTGCCGATGGAGAATGTTAACAAGTTCGCCCCAGCGACTCGTAACAGGACGGTGACTGCGCCGGTCAAGTAGAAGTACACAGATCTAGCAGAATATTAACATTCGCTGTATTTAATTAGCAAGTATTTGGGATCATACCGCATGTTGGCATTTGGGTTAGGGTGCAGCATGGTAAACGCGAGAAAGTATGAAGCATGGGACCCGCCACCAACGCATTTCATCAAAGGCGTAATGATGGTGGCGAGGATGTAACCGCTTGTTGAGTGCAGGTTCACTATCGATTGTGAAAAAACGCAAATTTAATATGATGAAATGGTAAATTACCACTGATGATTGCGATGATGCTAATGGCCAGCATGTTGAGCACATTCACCTCGATGGCAAATCGGGTACCACGAGCACCGATCACGCGAAGCATGACGAGTTGGCCGATCACATCTCAACACATACGATTAGAATCGGTTTTTTTCCAATGGTTGATTGAAGGGCTCACCAGAAGCCGCTGCCACAATGCTATACACCTTTTGGAGCTCTGGGTATTTCGCCGGGTCTGAAATGAGCAGGATCAGGTAGCTGCCGGAGGTTGCCACATCAGCTAGCACCATCAAGCCGAGATACGTGAGAGCCATGACGGCCACGACAACAACGCGTTGCGACATGTTGAATTATCGATTTCGGTAACTGTGACAATGAATGGTGGTCAATTCGCAAGTTTCACGCCATGTCGAGGGATGAAAAGAAGCCAAGCTCGTTCAGCTGATGCCTGATCGTATAACCCCGCTAATTCCATGTCAGCCCACAAAAGTCAGCACCACGTTGCCATACGCAGAAAAATGCAGCAAGAATGTGTGCAGCTCGTGTTTTTTTTTTTTTTTTTGGATTGAAATATGGATTTGAGGAGCAATAGCAGTGACTGGAGCGGTCGATTTTTCACAAGGTGGTGAATCTGTGTAGTTGTTATTGTGATAACAAATTTCATGGGCATCCAATATGTGGTTGAGCACAGCCTATCTAGCAGCGCTACTGAGCCTTGAGCGTTGATGGAATACGGTGGTTTTCCTACGTGTACCTTACGTGCGGCCGATAATGCAATCAAGAACCAGTCTCCAGCATAATTTTGAGGTAAGCCGGTGCTACTTCAGCCCGAGATCTACATGCCAAAAGGGACGCCGCTGCTGCGCGATGCACTTGGACCAGGGCAGCAGAAGCCGCTCCTCGCGTCGAGACGGAGATTGAACAGAAGGGTACAAGCACTTGACAGGGTCGAATGCGATATCACTGGCAAGACATCTCGCTTGCAACTCCAAGGGATTGATTTTATGCATTTTACGTGGCAAGGCATGCACCCGACAGACACTACGGACGGCTGGTTCACGCTTGAGACAGGTGCAGCGTCGGAGCACAGCCCGCCTCACACTCTCGGATTTTGCCGAAGGGCGTGGTCCATGTGTGGTCCATGTTTTCAAGTACCTGGCAGTACAGTGCGAGTCGATTATTGGACAAGGCCTCTGCACCTGGCGGTGGAGCTGTGTCGCATTCGACCCACATGGCCCATGCGTTGGCTCTTGTACCTCTCTGGTAGAAACATTCTTGTGCAATGTCTGTATAATACAGGCACAACTTTGTGCTTTTGTGAACGTTGTCACCCCTGTCCCCAGCCTCCCCTCAACCTTCTCCTTATTTATCGTTACGCTGCCACGAATCGGGTGTGTCCCCGATGCTCGTGCACCTTCACCTGAGAAAGCGAGTTTTTCTTTTTTTGGAGAGAAAAAAAAGTTTGCATCACGTGTAGACTCTGCGGAGATTCTTTTTTCCCCCCAATGAGAATCTAGCCTGGGGAGTGATTGCCCTGGCCGCACGTGATGTGCAATGATATCGCGTAGAGGCACAGGCAAACAAAAGGCAAAAAAACATACAACAGCGAGGATTCCCCGGTCGTCACCGACCCGAGTACTAATTCACCGCTTCTCAGCTTGACTATGGGAGAGCGGACGGGATCCCGTATTTTCTGAGAGCTATGGTCGTATGTGCTAAGCGATGCGGCATTTACGGTACATAACCAGCCACGGAGCTCCCTTTCCCAGCCCCACTTGGAGATCCGCGCCGTAGCCATCGCATCTAGGGTAGGTCAGAGGAAAAGCAGGACAAGAGAGTAAATGAGATACATGGGAGTCAAGAAGTGAAAGAGAAAGATTTTCTGGTTTCGCTCTGACTACATGAACACTTTCCTCTATCCAAAACACGGATGTTGACTGTTGACAAACTACTCCAAACGCGCGTCTTAGTGCATCAAAGTGACAAGTTCAGAGCCATGGCTGGTTTTGCTAATTCCTTTTGGAGGCCAGTACGTAGCAGGACTACGGGTGGAAGACATGGGACGCAACATTCCCTAGCTTAATCCGCTACTCAGCTTAGCCTTGGTTAGCGACCGGCTGGGATCTCGTCTATAATTCTTTTTTTGGGCAATTCTCTCCGTAAGTTGTGAACAGACAACACAGCAACAGGAAAAACAGAAGGCGCGATCAGGCCGGCTGAGCTGGCCCAGTCGACTACGACTCAGGCCCGCTGATCCGGAACTTCAAGTCTAGTCTTGTGGATTCAGGTCATCCATCCGTTGGGCCGAACGCGGTCCTCGTCACTAACTTTGTGAATAATATATAACGTTATGGCACTACTTTTGCTTAGAAAGCATCGTCTCCACATATCCGCATCTCCGCAGAATCTCCCTTGCAACTTTATCTCAGTTTAATGCAAACTCCGACTGAACGTAATATGCAGTAGATTGATAATCTCGGGCCGAGTGCATTGAATCCATGGACTTAGCATGACAAGAGTCCGCTATGTCCGGGGTGTTTAACTCTATATTCAGCAATGCGCCTGAATATGTACAGGTGTCTCTTTTCATAGCATAAGTTGTTGTCTAAATAAATCACCAGCAAAAAAGTAACCAACGGTAACAGCTCCTTTTTTTTCTTTCTTTTTTCTTTACGGGAACAAATATAATCCATAAGAATCCTAACTTGAACAAATGGATGCCTAAGACATCCGATCATGAGCTTATCAGAAACGCAATTGCACTTTGTGCCATCATCTACGACACAAAGGATTGGCCACTGTTTAAAAAGTGCCTCACAGACGATATTGTGTTTGACTACCCGGTGCCACTCGCCTTGGCGAGCGGCCTAGACGATGTTACCAAAATGATGCGAAGTCAGATCGACCATCTCGATACACAGCACGCATTGACAACCCAGATGATCGAGCTGAGCAGCGATGAGACTGCAACCGCAACGACCTACTGTCGCGCTATTCATTTTTACGAGGGAAAGCAATTCTTCGCAGAGGGGAGGTATCATGACAAGCTCGTCAAGATCGATTCTGGCGAAGGAAAGGTGCGGAAAATCTCTGAGAGAAAAGTAGTCACCATGGGGGTGTCTCAAGGAGACTGGGACATTTTCAAGAAATAGTCAGACCATGCTGCCTGTGTTGATCGTCGACTTCAGGTTTAGATGGTGCTATTTAAATCTATTTCTTCAAGGTTTGACTATAACTTAAAAGATTACTGACCTAACTCCAACATGTCCCAAGCGTCTCTGTCAGCGGAGGAAATGTAAAGGCCCTGTCACAGGTGCTCTTTGAATCCAACGGGTCGGCGTCACATGGCAGGAGATTGGATAGATTGCTAAATTAAGCATTAGACAGGTCAATGATCATGCAGAGACTAAATCTTGTTTCATTATCCAGTGAATTGCGTATGTGTCAATTTATTCTCGAATGATAATTATTCTTGCTCCTTGGATTGCGTACACCTCATACAGCACATAATGGCCCCTATGTTATCTTGTAGGTTTGGGTCCAACTGTGTTAATGGATACTACAATCCAAAAAGGGCTCTTTTCTTATTCTGTCCTGCGTGTAGATCAACCAAAGGCAATGAAGAAGTCGTTGCTTTATTTATACATTTCCGCCCTTTCCAAAGCGCTCCGACACAAGGTTGAGAATAGAACTGGAATCTGAACACTGGAATCTACTCCATCATACAGGATTCTCACTTGATCAGCCAGGTGCTATATGAACGCTGCACACAACCAACACACGTGTGCAACTAGTCTACATCGTAATACAGCTACATCATTCGACCACCAGCATAAACAGGATAACCCATGGGATTGATCCTAACACGGCAAGCCATTCGACATTCCTGTATTTTTTTGTCTCGAGATCCCATTCATAGCCGCTAGCTTTGGCAGCTACTAGGCGAGCTGGTTGCTCCCAAGGAACAAACGTGAAGGTATTGTCAGCCCAAAGGTAGGTGCTGTTGTCTGCACCTCGTATCGAGGTGAAGTATAGGCCTAGTCAAGGACATGATGGTCAGAAAGCGAGTTACGCCAATGTCGGTGGAAGAAGAGACCGGTACCTAGCAACGAGGGGGTATTCTTAATTTTTGACATGCTTGTGATGCGGTAAGTCTCCTGACTATTTTTTGTATCGGGTTGATTTTGTGATCCACCGACTCTCTCCACCTGAACAGTGTGCCTGTGTTTTTGCAAGCTGCAGTGAAGAAGTGAAGCGACAGGGGCTTTGAGCAAACTCCGATGATGGGGCTGATTCAAGGGGATGGGTCGTTCAACTTTTGGGATTGATTTCCACGACAAGCTACAAAAGCGGCTTGGTACAGAGGAATGATGAATGATATGTATTCACTCAATGGCGTGTTGCCCACGATCCATGCCCTGGTTTGTATGGCCCATCGACAAGATATGCATTTAATTTCGGGGTTCGGCGACGGCGAATGACTTATCTCTAAAGTGAAATGATGACTGAAATTGCCCGTTTTCCCCACCATCATGTGCCTTGTGAAAATGCATCTTGCAGCTTTTACAGCTTTGGCTTCCAAACAGCCTTCTCGGCCAGTCCGTCGACATGCCGCACTCTGACATGGCCTCGCTCAGAGTTTGGTCCATGATTATTGCTTTCCATTCCCGTCCTATCTGGAACGGGTGGCTGTAAAAATACCCAATCGGAACAGCGCCACAGATGACGGCCAGTGGCTAACTTTGGACGCCACACATCGTGGCATGATCACCAGGCGTACTTTAGGTTTTAAGGGACATGCCTGAGCTAATTACTCAAAAGATTCGGAAAGCTTCATTACAATGGGATGGAACATTTATATTAAGTAGAATCAGGAACCCGTCCGCGAAATCCATCATCACTCTATTCTCTCATTTTACAGTCTCTCCTTCTACAACACTAACAATCACATTCCTTTCAACAGCTTGTCCTCTGTTCCTCACACTCCTTCCATTTCTCTTTACCTATAAAAGTTTACGATTCTTGTTCAATAATTCATGATGAATATAAAAAGCATTCTGCTTGCGCCCCTCCTGGCCTTTGGCCTCGTCAACGCCGCCCCAAACCTCAGGTCCGTGACCTTTGAGGTCATGTCACTGCGGTCCGGCACCCCGATCCACTTTGAAGCACTCCAAGCCGGTAGAAACAATTTCTTCCTGGACCTGCCCGATCAAAAGGCCACTTGCACGAGTAGGTCGGACAACGCAGTGACTCTCGAGCTTATCAACGGCGAGCTCGAGCTGTACAAGAGGGGCGGAACTCGTCAGAGGGTCTATGTTGATCGCTCCGGCATGGGCCAGGGCGTCCTGCAGTACACTTCCAGCAGCAACTTGCCGAAAAATGCCGAGACCAAAGGCTGGAAGATTGACAAATATGGTGATCTGACCTTTGACGGCGAAAGTCTGCTTGCCTGCCCTCATGCTATTAGCAACGCCTGGAGCGTCTGGGTCAGCTCTGGCGTGTCTAACCCTGGTGGTAACGCGGGATGCTTGGCGTTTGTTGCTCGTGCTGTCAAGACGACCAAGCCCAACAGCTGTATATATACGGAGCGCACTTAAATGGTGTTTGCTCTGCATACGACACAAGAGAGCAGGCCATTGGCAGCGATGGGATGACGCTCGGAGGTAAAATTAGGTTAAGGGCTGTACATATACCCGAGTCCTGCTCAAAGAGGAAGAACTCTCCACATTCTCTGAACATTTCCTTGAATTGAGGTGGAAAATACGTTAAAATAGATTGATAGAAGCGATGAGAATATCGAGGAAAATGGGTGGAAGTCATTAAAATAAAAAAAAGAGTTACATTCAAACCGATCAGATTGATGCTATATGAAAATGCTCTGGAGTCATGTCATTTTCATCTTGTGAACAGTCGATTCAAATTCAACATTTCAAATAGTCATAGTCACATGAAATTCAAGGGATAATTTTGATGAAAAATGTCTAACATTCTATCTATTCTATCTATTTGTGCTTTATTATATGTATAGTTTCTATCTAGTATCTGATGCAAGCCAACCATTAGGTTCTATTAAGGAGCAGCCAATTCGGCTCCAATGTCGTAATTCGTAATGCTTTGGCTGAGAGCAATTCCAGAGAAAAGTAAGCACTAAATCTATCGTGTGCAATCCAGCAATCGTCATAATACTCCATTCCTCATATCCGTTCTTCAGGCTGCAGTCGACTACTCGGGCGGCGGACCAAAGCTGTTGAAGAAATCAACAAAGGCCTGTGCTCCGTTCTCGCAGAAGAGCATCTGGCCATTGCTAAAGGTCTCTTCTGCCTTCTCCTTGGCCCGAGCCACCATGTCGACCTCGAAATCCTTGATGAGGGGATCTAGGGTGTCCTGGAAAGAGGCAGCGCCCGCCTCATGAGCCTTGATAATGGCGTGAGCCAACAGTAGAGAATCCCACATGGCGAGGTTGACGCCCTCGCCGGCCCATGGACACATGAGATGGGCTGCATCGCCGATGACTGTGACGCCAGGTTTGTGATCCCAGGAACTACCGACTGGCAGCATGTACAGAGCGCGAATGTCAATGGCAGCACCGGGGTTGTCGGCCATTTCCTCGTCGCAAGCAACCGCCACAAGCTCCTTGATCTTGGGACCCCAGGTCTTCAGCAGGGCGGGCTCGTTGAGAATAATTTCTTTCGCATCGCCCGCCGACTTCCCTGCGATTCCAGACGTTGTGGCAAAGGCTTCGTTGTCGGCGGTGACAAAGATGTAGATGCGGGCCGAGTCCTGCGGGCCGCGCTGCGACATGACGCCGTGCCTGTCACCGAGGGCAGAGAAGCTTCCCTGGCCCACCAGCTCAGCCAAGTGCGGATACTTTTTAGTGACTTCCCGAATTGTCAGAGTAATATTCTGGGTGCCGGCGTAGTGCGGTTTGACGTCCGTCAGTAGGCTGCGGACCTTGGACCAGGCCCCATCAGCACCAATGACAAGGTCAAAAGTGTGCTTGCCGTGTGCACCAAAGTCGAGCTTGACCTCGCTGCGTCCCGATGCGGCGGCGGCGGCGGCGGCGGAGCTGGTACTAGTGGCCGCGAGCAGCTTGTAGCCCCACCGGATCTGCGCGGCGGGGATATGCGACAGCAGGAGCTTGGTGAGGGCGTGGCGCGAAATCTCGGGGCGGTCTGCCATGCCGCCATCGTCCGTGTAGAGAATGCTGCCGTGCTTGTCGGATACGACCTGCGCCTCGCTACACTCGCCCGTGAGGGCGCGGAACTCGTCATACAGGCCGCACTCCTTGATGGCGGCGATGCCTGACTCGTCGTGCAGGTCGAGCATTCCAGAGGGCTTGGCGAGCTCCTCGTCGGTGGGTTTCTGGCGGAGCTCAAAGATGGTGAAGGGAATGCCGCGGTTGTGCAGGAGCAGGCCGGTGGTAAGGCCGCCGGGGCCACCGCCGACAATGGCGATTCTTGGCTGTGGGGGAGGAGACATGGTGTTGTTCAATTGGTGGAAAGGTAGATTTGCTGTGGTTTGTGTGTGTTGGTTTGTGTACTGTGGTGGCTTTGGGTGTTGTGTTTGTCTTTGTGGTGGATGATATTGTCAAACGAGTAGGACAAACAGACATATTATATAAGAAAACCCAAAATCCATACTCTCTACCTTGCGCGCAGTCCGGCCCTGAATCATTCAGAGTTCCGACCCGAGAGTGAAGCTCATCTGGTGAAGGTGAAGCTCGACGCGGGTCCGTCTTGGGACCGCGCTAAGGCCTGTTGTCCGCCTCGGTCCCGAACTTTGTTCACACCCGCCAAGGCACCGACCGACCACTGTAGGGCTGATGATCTGCCCGCGCGGCAAGGGCTGGTGGGGCACAAAGGCTGCCCTTCTGCCCACGCTATTCGTCCAGCCGGCGATTTACCAAACCCCGACCCCATCTTCGAACCCGCTGTGTTGAAGCGTCGGCCAAGGATGGCGTTCAACAATCAATATTTTTCCCATCATTCAATGTCGCTAATCTCTCTTAGGCCACGTGCTTAAAAAAAAAAAAAGAAAGAAAAAATTATATTAACTTCTATTTTCTCTATTTCTTACTTCTCTTCTTCTATTTAAATCTACTCATCTTGCTTGCAGTGCTTCCAGCTGTCGGATACTCATGGCACCTGAACTGCACCCGCACGCTGTAAAATACCATCCCATCGATCGCTCGATATTTCTAAGCTTGGGTGGCACTTCTTCTCCTTCTTTTCTATTCATCATGCTCAGTAACGGCGCCGCCATCTGCGAGTTCTTGTTGACCTCCTCCAGAATCTCCCTGACTGCCGCGCGCACGTCGGCGTCGCGGCACTTGTACAGCACAAAGGTAAGCGGACGCATGATGGCGTTGTCGAGTATGCCAGCAGCGCCGGGTTTATCATGGCTCTGCTGCATTTTTCGCGCTGTTTCTATTATGTCAAGGTAAATGGGTTTCACATCTGGCAGCACATTCGAGTCCCAGCACTGGTGCGCGTGGATGTTTGTGAGTGTCTCGAGGTAGAGCGTCTCCAGCGTGCAGGCGCTGAGGAAAGGGTACGGGTACTTGTCCCTTCGCTGCCTCGCGGATTGCAGCAGGGGCGCGAAGCGAACGTGCCAGCTTTGCAGTGTGGCAAATGACTCCTCCCAGGCCGTGCTCTCGCTCGTCGCCGTCTGGCCTGCTTCAGAAGCAAGACTGTAATACGAAGGCGAGGAATGCGCTGACTCTGGGTATGACGGCCTGCGGCTGGGTTCTTGCATGTGAACTTGAAAAAATTGCTGCTGCGTCACATCCCACCACTTTAGCGCCTCGGACAAATCACGAAACGACTCTGGCATGTCTTGGACCAGGTGCTTGTGCCTGCGGGGTTGCAAGTTGTTCTGGAGCCTGTGACCAACGGTAGAGCCTGCAAAGCCCAGGTCCAGCGCCCAGGGGTGGGTGGCGAGACGCTGCTGCATCTCGGCCAGGGCTGACTCGACGCTGGAGAGCTGGAGCTCGGAAAAGGTCAAGCCCGTCTCCTTGCACCGCTCGTCAAAGTAGCTGTTAATGATGCGGTGGCCGTGGTTGAAGTGGGCTAACGCCGTGGCCATATCGCCCCGCATTATGTCATAGGTCACAAAGAGGATGGACGCGACGGCCACGGTGAGGAGCGCGCTGGTCGTCGGCCTGGCTTTCCTCACGGCCTGGAGCGCCCGGTTGTAGTGGCCAAGGGAAATGCCGTAGACGACTTTGTCCGCTGAGGGATCGGAGCCGGGGTAGGTGAATGCGTTGGCAGCGGCGCCGATGGCACAGCACATCTCGCGCACGGCGACGTCCTGCTGGGCGATTTGTGGAGTGAGGGCCGAGAGGGTGTTGATGGGCATGGTGCCGGCCTGGTCATTGGTGAATAGGAAGACGGAGAACATGTCCCACTGCTGTTGGTCCTTGAACAGGGACAGGATCTGGTTGGGCTCGACCAAGATGCGGGAGTCGGGCCTCACCCCATTGGCGGCTACTTGAGCCTTGGCCAGCTGCTGCTGTTGGTCACCCGGGATCATGGCATGACCGAGCGAGATGTCGCATGTGCGGCCCGACGAGACGCACCGTTGGCATGCGGGCCTTCCTTCGTCGCATTTGATGCGCCGGCGCCTGTTTTATTCAACATTGTTAACAAACCAATGGATACGATAGATACAGCAGCAGCAACAGGGAGACCAACTTGCACTCCCTACATCCGGTCCTCGTCTTTTGGGTCTTTGCCCTGGTGGGACGGGGACGTGCGAGAGTTAAAACACCTGTGCCCGGAAGCTTGACCTATATTCAAAGCGGGCAATGGCGATCAGTTTAAACACGCTCCTTTTTTCCTTTTGGGCGGCCAATTGTTCAGGGGCTGGCCCACCTTTGTCCTCAGCTGGCTCGCACCTCCGTCATTGGGTGCCATTCTGCCGGTCCTGGGGCGGTCTGAGCCGAGACAAATGGTTGATGGTCGGTAGCTGTGCTCTTGGAGCGGTTGTAACGAGGAGTGAGCGGTCGCGGCATAGAACTGGATGGGAAAGTGTGGCGGGGTTTGGGGGGGGGGAGGGAACCGCGGAATTGTCGTGATGTCGCGGACGCGATATAAGCTGGCCAATCAGTCCTTTAGAAGTGCGAATTCCCTCTTTGGGAAAGGTGAGGTGGAGACCTGGTGTAAGCACTTCACCAGAGTGAGCAAAGCACCGTGGCGCTGGGAAAGGAGATAAGACAGGCAGTCGTTTAGAATTGTGGACGCCCTCGTTTAACGGATGACAAATTCCAATTTCAGGAAATCCCGAAGTAGATATAACTCATCAAGCTTTTCTTACATCTTCTAGAGGCTGGATTATTATTATTATTATTTTTTGGTATTCTTTTTGGCGTGAAACTTGTGCCTCTGAAATATCCGTGAATGTCTTGCAAACGTGGGGCTTCGAGCCGAAAAAAAAATGGAGGATTCAAAGACACCCTTGACGCATTGCACCGTGGTGCGACCCAGCAGTGCGTATTCTCCTTCGTCCCCACATATTTGGTGTAGACTCTTTTCGAAATGATTGACATTCTGCAGACTATCTGGACCGCATGTTTTACATCCAACATCGGGTTGGTGCGCAGGCAAATGTTCTCGTCTCAGCACACTATGCCCCTGCAAACCCGACCGGAGCAAAGTCCCTATCGAGAGAAGCCGTTTATTCGGCAACCCGATCGGTCGTTGAAAAGTACCCTGAATTAAGCCTCATCGGGGTTTCGGAACCGTCAGGGAAAAAAGGACACCACGATCTTCATCTCGGCGCGCTGCATGAGATTGATCTTGAGACTTGCGTCGAGTTTTTAGATGACGCACCACCGACGGCCTCTGCAGAGACTATCGAGTCGCTCCACAATCAATGGGACTGGACCGATGACAAGTTTAACCCCCGGCAGCCCTGGTGGAAAGTGGTTGTCCTTGGAAAGCAAGAGGTAGTTTTCGTGTTCCACCATATCGTCTGCGACGGGCGTTTTGGTCAGATTTTCCACGACGAGTTTCTTACCGCTCTCAACCTGTTTGACGAGAACTCGTCTCCAGTGCCCCCAATCATCAAAATAGATCCCGAGAGAACCAGGCTGAGCAAGGAGGTGGAAGAGTTTTGGATCAGCACCACCTCTGTCCTGCGCGTCATCCACAACTTCTTTGCCTTCCTTGTCCTTCGCATCTTCCTTGGCAGCAGGCTGCTGTTCAGCGGCGCACCCAAGGCGAAGCCGCATTCAAGGTCCATTACCAAGGAAGCCGGGCCGGAGAACAGGACGAAAACGCGGGTGGCTTCGCTTCGCATTCCTGCCCCTCGGATGGAGCGCATCATCACCGCGTGTCGCGAGAAAAAGGCCACCTTCACGCCTCTGTTCCAGGTCATGACCATGTGCACCCTGGCCTGCGACTACTACACAAAGGCCAAGGTGGGCGTGGCGAATTGCGCTCTCGATGTGCGATCTCTCTACCCGCAGGACCAAAAGTCGACCGAGTCGGGTCGGTTGCTTCAATGCGCCAGCGGGCATAGCAAGTTTACCTGGTTAGATAGATGTCGTCGACTGTGTGACGATTCAACACAAAACAAGACCAGTGACGGGAAGGTGAAGATAAATACCGATGGATTATGGGAGATAGTGCGAGAATACCGCGCCTCTTTGGCCCAGGGGTTCCAGCAGAAGGATTCGCGGCTGCTCGTCATGTTTCGAGCCGCCAACTCGGCCCTGGATGACCTGGAGGGAATGCTGAGCTCCGCGTTTCCAGCCTTGAATCTTTATTTGAGCAACTCGTTTCAGGTCTCGAACCTCGGCGTCTTCTCGACAAAGCAGCGCGACGGCCGCTTGTGGAAGATTGACGATATGAGCTTTTCGGCGTCTGCGGTGAATGCGGATATTAGCTACAAGATTAGCATCGCAATCAGCGGGGTGGAAGGGGGAGACACGGTCATCCTGGCAAGTTACGAGGATGGGGTTGTCACGAAAGAGTTGGTGTCTGGAGTATTAGAATCCACCCTGAAACGGATAGAGGCGATGCTGTAATAAATCTGATAATTAATTTTAATGTGCTCTAAAAATCATAGCCATGATTACGGATGAACTATAAAATCGACAGATACTCCTTATTCGTTTCTGTGTGCTCAATTGGAGGTCATTTTCGGTGTTTCAATTCAATGGCTTGGGGTGTAAATGGCAAAAGTATGTCGATTTAGACTACATATATGCTCTATGCCACCAAATAATTTACATAGTTTTCCAAGTTCGAGTACCCGTTGCTGGCAATGGTCATGCCGTCACTCTTGTTGTTGGGGTCCAGGCCATTCGCCGTCTCCCACGCGTCGGGAATGCCATCGCCGTCAGAATCGACAGGCGCCGTGCCGCTAGAAATAGTCCCCGGACCCCCCATGCTGTCTTCGTCGGAAATGAGGGCCCCGGTTTTGCCCCATGAGCGAACTTGTTCAACGAGCTGGGCATCAACGCTGTCACGAGACTTGGATGCGCCGACGCCACCGAGGACAACGTCAACGGCCTGCTGGGGAGTGTATAGGGTTATGGGACCGGGGTAGTTGTATGCAGAGGCCACGAAGTCAATGTCGGAGTAGCAGGTGGTTGATTCGCAAAGGGCTGAGCCATCGAGAGCGCCGTTTCGGTTCGAGTCATAGTAATTGTCCTTGACGTCTGAAACGGCAGGTCAGTTTCGAATGCGGTGGGGAATAGCCAGATGTGAATGCTATGACACTTACAAGCGTGGAAATTCGCATTGCCTCGTGTAAAAGCTGTTACGCTGGTGCTGGGGCCAGATATGAAATAGTTGTTGATGATGTTTGCGTAACTTTGACCAGAGCTGTCGCCAGCAATATAGCCACCTCCACCACCCCAGTTGTAGATGATCTTTATAAACTAGTTAGTGAAGCATCGTTGAAACTTAGTATGTAAGACTGACGTTGTTCTGGAAGTCATTGACTCCCTTGACCTTGGGGTTTCTCGTCTTGTTGTCAATGTACAGGTTTCGGAACAAGCTGATGCCACCGTCTGTTTGCATCAGACCGCCGCAGGAATGCGTCTCGAGACCCTGGGCAATAATACTATCCTGGATAGTCACGTTGACGGCATCTCCATTGATGGAGAAGGTCTCATCACGACCCCACGAGACACTGACGTGGTCGAATATGAGTCGATTGCCAGAGGCGATTGTGATGGCATCTTTGCCCGAGGTACCACCACGACCCATGCGCACGCGGATATAGCGTGCGATGGAATCGTTAGCGTCGGACCAAGACCACCCATCGCCGTAGATGGTGATTCCCTATCGGTATTAGTTGATTGCGAACTGCCGAGAAAGAGAAAACTCATACGTCACCCGGAGCTGTTTGACCAGCAATGTAGATGTTGGATTTGACAACAATGCGGGATGAGATGTTAATCACTCCGCCAACCTCAAATACGACAATGCGGTTGGACTTGGAGACGGCATCGCGTAGCGAACCCGTACCAGAATCGCTTTTGACTTTAGTATTAAGATAGGAATTTCATCACTGTGATCAACTTACTTTAGGTTTGTTACCTTGTAGACCTCACCGTAGCGTCCGCCGACGGCGTTTCTACCGAGACCTTCAGCTCCTGGAAAGGCAAGCTGGGCTACTGCGCTTTGAAGCAGCAGAGCTACAGAAGCGACAGAGACCTTCATTTTGACAAGACAGGGTGGTTTGTCATAGGGTTGAAGGGATGCGAACGGCGCGCTGGGGAAACCCTCCAGCTATTTAACACATCTCCACCTTTGCCATCGTGCCATGCTCAAAGCTCCAACAAGGAAGCCCAAAACATGGTTCCGCCACCCGATTGAGGATGCAGCACCGTGTCCGTAGTCCCTAATTAAAGCTGACTGCGGGGGTACACTGTGAGGCATGAACCGATTGGTGGAAGCTGTCGGTTTGATCTTCCCTTTTGTGGAGAAAGAAATAAACCCACGTCTCTTTTCCGAGCATTTGTTCCCGCCAAACCCGAAGCGCGGGCTGTTTTCAGGAATTGGGTTTCAAGTTGCAGAAGAGGGCGCATCTTTGTTTTTGCCTTGGTAGTTATCAACCTGGAGGGGCGAATACGAGATGTGCAACGCTGAATCCTCTGAGTAAGCCCTGTGTAAAAATCTCAAACTTGTCATAAGATGTGCGAACATGGGCCAAAAATTAGACCGATGTGTCAATTTCGGGTATTTTGGGTTTATACATGATAAAATGATGCTGTGTGCTCGGCAGCTCTATGCTGTACTCTACTTGATGCACCTGTAGTTTCATGCCTGATGTGACTGCACCAATTTGTACGGAAGGTCCTGAGCCATGGTTCACAGCGGAAATATTTTTATTCTGGGCAAAATCTGAACCAAACAAGTAACTGTTAGAATTCCCGGTTAACTGGCTGGATTTCAGTGCTGCAGAGACCTTCTTATCAACTAGATGAGGAAATATTGTCTCGCGTGTTCGTGTACGCTCATCATCAATAGAGAATTCTTTTTGGCTTTACTAAAAGTCTAAGGGGACAGAACAAAAAAATTTCTTTTAGAGGGTAAAATTGGTTGTAGTAAGGACACGATAAAAAAAAAGGCTCCGTGATTCCAGCTTGCCTTTGATGAGATGGCGTGGGATGACAATCTCCGCGTTGTTCGCGAGCGCAACTACTCCATATTGGAGACAAGGTAATGATAGATAAGAGGACAATAGATACGGCAAAAATGTTAACAAGCATGTCCTAAATTTCTGCGAAGCCCTCCTACCTTTTTCGGATAATGGTGCTAACCTATTCATGAGACATTTCCATAACTTGGTATGATCGACATTGGACAAGTGCCGACCGCAACGCCGACACTGACAACTTGCAAAAATCACTGTTCAGTGCAGGGGTAGCTTTCGTCACTTTATCTGTAACTTTTCGTCGAGGCACTGTTGGGCACTGGATATCCTTGGAGCTCAAATAAGTCCTGCTTAACCCTAATGGTCATTAGATGAAACACTACTACTGCGCGTGGCTTTGTGGCTGATTTCAGGTAGAAAATGGGCTCTAGGGTAGTGAATATGCCGGCAAGACGTAGAAAGCCAAAGTCATTTCTGGGTAATCAGCCACGGGAATCATTTGGCTCTGCTAGCCTGGTTTGCCATACCTCCACAATGTTATTTTCGCCGCCAATCATAATAATGGAGATGTGCCCGAAACTTTCCACTGGCTCACAATCTCGCTCGTTCAACCCATCATAAGTGGCGGCAAATGATTCTCAGCTCTGGAAACTAGCATCTCCTCGAGAGAGCTGCGTGGCCTCGGTTGTGCTATGCGCCTGCACCAGCAACTACCGCGACAAACAGATGGCATCATGTCAGCATACTTGGTCTTTGAGTAATTACTTGTATTGATAAAAAACTGTCGAGATTATTAGGATGCGAATTATGCTCATCTCGAGAGAAATGTGCAGGTCATGTGATGCTGAACTTTCCCCGCATTGTCGTCGTAATCTGTGTAGGGTGGTCTGTGAGAGATTGCTGCGGTGCAATCATGTAGCCACGCTGTGGAGTCATCGTTGGAACGGCCCAGATGAGCTAAACCATCTACACCAACGCCCATTCAAGCTTCTAGATGCGTGTAGTCTGGAAATTAGGTTGCACCTGGTTCAAACGCCTCGTTGTGTTCTTCCCAGCTTGAGCCACCACATTCCGTGCAATGGCGAGACGGGGATACTCAGACGCAGCTGCATCTTCGGGTTATCTATCCATATTATTTGCATGATGCAGTGTCAATAAATCGCTTTTAGGAGATTGTCGCAGTCTTTTCTATGGCACAGTCCAACACGCGTGGCGAACTAGGTCTCTTATACTTGCCTATCTGCGCTCTAGACGGCGCATGCAACTGCTCTTTGCGGTTTAGACTATCGCGGATCGAGGGGCCCCATCCTCGATACCGGGTTCAGCTGATAACGGTTTTGACCACTGGAGACGCGATATGAAGGCCAAAAGATTGCCGATTCGGCTGTAGACAGGCAGCCTGGAACAAGGGTTGAGTGAGGGGTTGCGTCTTTTGCTATCTATTTCCCCATTCGAGCGTAGCATCGTCAAGGGTTTCCGCGTACCTCACCATCCATTCGCTACACAGGTAACACCACCATTTCGGCGCCCGTGCGCCAAAGTCACCACAGTTCCCCTGTTATTTAACGGAAATGAGGCCCAACCCAGTATCACTCAACGCCAAGCTTCCTTTGCGCCTTCTTCATCGCACCTGCAACACGGATATCGCTGGAGTTCAGTATGGCCAACATATTTCATGGTTCTCTACCTCCCGGTACGGAGCAGATTGAGAGCACAGATGGAGCCCACGTTATCCTGGCTCCTCAGCCCAGCGCTGACCCAAACCAGCCACTGGTTCGTGTCCTTTAGGCTACACGACTTTAGTCGTCGCACAGAAAGCTAACGGCACATCTGTGCTGAAATAGAACTGGAGTGCCAAACGGAAGACAATCCATATGATTCTACTTTCACTATACGCTGTGATGGTATTTGCAATGTACGTTCACCGCACAGCGCGTCTAGATCAATGAGATGAAACCTGACACAGAGTAGCCTATGTGTTAGTGTGCCGATTTATCAGAACCTCAATGAAGATCTCGGAATTAGTTATAACCAGCTAAATAACGGCTATGCCACCAACATGGCCACGCTCTCTATCGGCTGCATCATCTTTATTCCCATCGCTCTGACTATTGGCCGTCGCCCCGTGTATCTCGCCACTGCTGTTGTCATGTTCATTTCTGCTGTATGGCAGGCCAAGATGCAAACCACAGGGGACATGATCGGCACCAACGCAATTTCTGGCGTAGCTGGTGCTGTAAATGAGGCCCTGTTCCAGGTCACAGTATGTCGGATGTTAGCCAACGGGCAATCCTGTAAGCCAGAAAACTGACGCTTCTAATTTACAGGTGTCGGATCTCTTCTTTGTCCACCAGAGAGGCACAATGAACGGAGTATATCTCATCATGGTCATGATTGGCGTGAGTAAAGCCGATCTGCTTTATCAATATCTCCCGAGGCGCTAAATAAAAACAGAACTATCTAGGACCAGTTGCAGCCGGCCATGTGGCCGTTTCCATGGGATGGCGTTGGGTATTTTGGCTGTGCACCATTTTCATGGGAATAGTCACTGTTTTGATGTTCTTTTTCCTCGAGGAAACCAAATACATCCCACCTGCGTTAAACGGAGTGGTGGTGTCTGAAGAGACGCAGCAAGATGTTTCGAGCAAAAAAAGCAAAGCAGATGACGCATCGCCAGATCCCTCTGTCACCAACGATACGGATTCTCCAACACATCAATCTGCTCGACTAATTGAGATCGACAGCACCATCCCGATGAAGTCGTATTGGGAGAGACATGCGCTGTATACCATCGACAAAAATGCAAAGATGGACAAAAAAGCTGTGTGGCGACTGTTTTACCAGCCATTCCAACTGCTCGTCACCTTCCCAGCCGTCATGTTTGCTGCCCTTCAGTATGGCTTCGCCGTCGCAATGCTTGCAATTTTGGCAGTCACGCAATCCGAAATTTATGCTGCACCTCCATACAACTTTAGCAGTGCAGGAATAGGAAATATGAACTTGCCCCCGGCTATTGGCGCTTTACTTGGTTCTCTTTTCGGAGGCCCGCTCGTCGATTACTCCATTCTCCAAATTGCCAAGCGACGTGGTGGAATCTACGAGCCTGAAACTCGATTGTGGCTATTTCTTGTACCGGGCCTGTCGATGACAATTGGCAGTCTCATGTACGGGCTGACCATTGCCAAGGTACGTATGCTCCGACTAATATCAATAAAAATGGGCTAAATAAAACGAAATTAGGGAATGCCCTGGATAATCAATGCCGTGGGTGCCGGCTTTATCGGATTCGCTATTGGCGGCACTGGTGATATGGCGCTTACATATGTCCAAGACTCTTATCAGCTGGTATGTTTCCATGATTTTCTGCACTTGCTTGTGTATCTCACGAATCTAACATAATTAGATCCTTGGAAATGCCTTAACAGGTGTTGTCTTTGTTCGAAACATTATTTCTACTGCATTGGTATTCGCCATTTCGCCTTGGGAGGAAGCCATGGGGGTCTACAATATGTTTGTTCTTCTTGCTTGCATTGCTGTTGCGATTGCCTTCACTTGTGTCCCGTTGATTATTTGGGGCCGTCGGTTCAGGATTCATTTCGCTGAGAAGTATCAGGCATATGCTCTCCAGCAGTTCTAGTTTCTTCCAATTATATGCTATTCTAGCATTCTAGTGCGATCTATATATCGCAGAAGATTTTATAAAAACAAGACTACAAATGTATACCATATGAAGTGTCAACCAATAAAGTAATAGGTTGGTTGGGGTATGATAATCTGACCCTCCAGCGGCTCTGCCGTATCGCAACACAGACGTAGGGTATTCTCACGGGGATTATTAATGCCAAGAATCTACCATCAGAATACTACAGAGCTTTGACCAGATGCGGGAGCATTTCCGTCCGCCAAGAGCGGCCCGTAAAAAATATGGAGAACGTGCCATGCGAGGTTGGAAAAGAGCCCAATCATTAGGGCACGTCCCAGGATAAGCATATGTTGCGGGCCATATTTCCCCGCAATTAATAATTTCGACCCGAGGATATTTGTCAAGCGAGATACTAGTGACTTGAAATGATAGGCATGTCCTATCCCTTCGCAGCGCGGGTTTTCTCTTGCAAGATTTGCGGGGATATTGAGTGATATAGTAGACAAAGGTAGGCATAAACCCGGCCCTATATCTTGTAGCCGCAGTACTTCTCATTCTTTTTCGGAGTTTCTGCTCTCAAATCACACACATAAAGATGGAACTCGCTTTCGGCCAAATTAACCTGCGCTTTTGCGCAGCTTGGTTAGGCTTTCTCTTACTGGGGGCGCAGGTTGCCGCTATCCCATCCCTTTCCCCTCTTAACGGAAATTCTGAATTGTTAAAGCGTGCCACGGAAGCCTGTGGAAATAACTTATCGCGAATCCCTCCCGGCTCATGGGACTCTCATCAACACGTCTTGGACCCGATTCGATATCCACTCCAGCCTGACGCTGCGTATGTGCCCGGGGTCTACACAGCCTGGGACCATGTCCTATTCGAGAACGGAATTGGTTGCAAGCACTCCGTTCTTGTTCAGCCGTCCATATATGGATACGACAACTCGATGGTCATCGACACCCTGAGAGCGTATGGACCGAACCGAACGCGTGCGGTGATCGCATTCAACGCCTCCAGCATCACTACCACGCAGCTTCAGGAATGGGACGATTTGGGCGTCCGCGGTGTCCGCTTGAACTTCCAGTCTACCGGTACCGCTCCTGAATCGGATGAGCTAAAGGAAATGCTCCTTCAATACGCGGAAATTGTGCGTCCTTTTGGATGGGCCATTCAGCTATATATTGGGATGGATGCTATCCCGCTGATCGAGGACGTCATCCCAACCCTCGGCGTACGGGTTGTTTTTGACCACTTTGGCGATCCACAGATATCAGAGCAGCAATCGAAAGATGAAGCAGGTTTTGATCCTTACAGCCTGGATGGGTTTCAATCAATGGTCCGGCTCTTGCGTCAAGGAAGATCCTGGGTGAAGATATCTGCAGCGTATCGTCTGTCAAACGTCGACCACCCAACCTACAGCGACCTTGACCCTTTGATCATTGAATTGTTACAGGTTGCTCCGTCGAGGTTAGTGTATGGTTCCGATTGGCCGCACACGAGATTTGAGGGACTGGATATCAAGCCCTGGACTGAACATCTACTCAATCTAACTGAGGGTCAAGAGGATGCCAGGCAAAAGTTATTCAGGGATAATCCTGAAGCATTATGGTCCAAGGAGGCCGTTCTATAGCTGCAGATTGGATGGAACATATTGTTGTCGATTCAAAGTTGCAGTGGTTCGAGAAAGCCCCAGCTGTAGACGGAGGAAATGATATGGATGGGATATATCCTCTACACACCAATCGCATCAACTAAAATCCAGATAAATGGCAGCTCGAGGCTCGAAATATAATTACTAGATCCACCTTTTCATTTCTCTCTGTATTGCCCAAAACCTATCTCTTCTCTTCTTCCTTCGGCTTTTACCCGCTGGCTCCTTCTGGACTCGGACAATTGTCATTTTCTGAGCACGGAAAGATATCTCATGCTTTCCCCAAGATTATATGAGGGGACACTATGGTTGGATTATTAGCACATTCCTATAAATAATGATACTAATATGCCTCATAACTCACGTTTCGGAAATGCGTGCTCTAATGTGATTTCACCCACTCAGTTAGTTATTCCTAAAAAGTTCAAACTGAAACACTTACACGGCAAAAGCAATAGTTTCCCTTTTTCTAAATTCGATGCACAATTAGCGATGCTCAATTATGAACCAATAAAACTTACATCAGGTCTGTTGATAGGGCAGCATATTTTCGTCGCAAGAGTTCCACATGCAAGAGAGCAGCCCTGACTACACTGGTGTTCAGAGTTAATCGCAATCGTCCAAAGGCTGTTGAGTAGGTAGAGGCTTGTGCTTCTGAACATGAGAATATCGAGCACTTACAAGCCAGTTCGTTTCTCCGCTTGATAGATAGTCAAACCCCCAGGGCTTAGCTGTTACCAAACCAAAAGTTCCAAGCATAAGCGCAAGTGAAATCTTCATTTTTGCTGTGTAGCTGCAGATCGAGGTCGAACTTGACGGAGTTGGTAAATGGTCTGAGCGAAGAATTCCTCCAATATTTAGAGCTTGCATCTTCTAACTGGAAGACATGGTTGACTATTTAAATATTTGGCTTTTTCCTATCATAGACACTTTGGATTTCAGCTTGTGCGTGTCTCGGAGCTCAGGGGCGCCTACTGTCTCGGCGTTTTCATCTGGAACCGATTTAACTTCAAGTTTTTTGTTGGATAATTTCCAAAAAGATAATGTCATTTTGAAGATAAAATGTCTTGCTACCTTTCAAGCCAAGGCGAATGAAATCTACGTGACGAAATGAAAAACAGGTTTGCGGCATGCTCGCCCTGTCTTGGTAAATCTGCATGGTTTTATTGGTCGTAAGAACCCAAAAAAGCGGACTAGGCGCAGAAAATCACTAGCGGGTCGTTGAGCTATCACATAACAGTTTGATGTGATAGTGTTCTGGTATGTGATTGATGTGATTGTTGATAAAGTCACCAAGAAGTCATAACGCATTTAGCTAGTAGCAGATTGCCACTGTTGACCATACAGAACCATTCAATGACGTAAGAGAATTGAACAGCGCAGATTTGTGGCCAAATCGCCTTTCGCCTTATGTTGTGTACAAGTGTGTCATTTGGCTCACCATGTCGGATCTTTTAGTGGCCTGCTGATCAACCGGCCCAAGCGCGCTTCGCCATCAAGCTCCCTTTTGGCCATTCTCTTTTCGAAAATCGTTGCATTCGAATATCTACACTCTGTTAAGAAAGGAAAACGAACTATAAAAACCCCCGCATGCAGATGATAGCCTAGTGCGAAAGTCATTTGTGGCATATGCCACTTGTGACCACGATAGCAGCCACGGGGGGCCGGGGGGGAAAAAAGCGAGAGTAAATATATAAATGTAATCGATCGCGACACATAAATTTCCTTGCATTTTTCTCCAAGATTGGTGAATTCTTTTGACAAAATACTCTTTTGTTTAACATGGATTATTTTGGAGAATCTACACGCCTCAACTCCTGGGCTGCACTCATGGCCGTAGGCATTGTGTTTACAGGTTGCTGGTCGCTGTTTGCATTCGTAAGTGTGGAAAAATTGGATATTGTTTTGGCTAACACTTAGGTTATAGGTTCGGCCATCAAAGAAGGAAAATGATGGGTTAGTTCTACAAACCGGCGGGGGGCCTCGCCAACAAAGTGCTAGCGAATATTTGAAACCACTTGACCACTTCGACTGGAGGACAACACAGTCAGAAAAGTTTCGTCCATTCAAGCCAATCTACCATATAACCATGGGTATGTGATTCTTATTTAGGTTTAAATGCTCTTTTGCCATAGATATAATACTTTAGTTGGCTCGTCGTGATGATGATTGACAAGTTGATAGCGATCAGGTCTGACACTCCTTCCGAGCTCATCACGATCGATCGAGATTATCATGATCGGATAACATTACGGACCGCTCTAATCCAGAAGCATGAAAGCCAAGTTCACGGGTGTGTGCCTGCTGGCGTAGACACTGTGCGTGAATTTTACACGTATTTGTTTGGCGATTATCTCTCTACACGTTACCCGACCATGTTTGAACTCTCTAGGGGCGGATCTACCCTGAAAAATGTCGTCACACGATCTGTGCATCCAACTCGACCACCTGAAAATATAAACCTGGCTCTGCGCACTATGGCAACAACTGTCGAAGAAGACCTGTTCTTTCTAAAGCCTAGCCCCGGAGGTCACCAATGTGTTGCTTTCATGTGCTGTTTCCCTTCTAGTTGGAAATCAGAGGCTAAATCGGGCAAGCACATGAACTAAATACACGCTTCGGTACCATCTTATGAAAAGATTGCTGCAAGTATGGAGCGATTCTTTGGCAAGCTCGAAGTTGGAAAAAGTGTCAAGAAGACAAACGTTTGTCGACATTGCTTCTAAGTGTATCAGAACACCACTGACTTCGGCACCAGTGGACGATACAGACTCACCCAAACCTCCACAACGCTAGTGGTAACCATATTAACGACGACGAAATTGTCGAAGAGGAGGAAATTGATGTGGAAAAGGCAAGACCTTCTTAATTTTTCGGAAGCTAGACTCTCCATTGGTTAACACTGTGGCAGACATTCGTTCGGATCGAGCTCCAAACTTTAAGCCGTCTTCCACAAAGCCACTCGGTATTGTTCTCGTTCAAAACTTATCTTTACCCGCTTCGCGATCTTAAAGAGGAAGGACTGGGGTTGGAGTTGGCAGATGCAATTGAGGGCCTGAAGAAAGGAAATGCTCCTGGCGTGTGGAGGTACAAGAGTGTGGTCAAGTGGGGAAGGAGTGTTGGTGAATATCTGAGATCCTGAGATCAGATGCGGGTTACGACCACTCGAAATCTTTCGGCCGGAATCTGCAAATGACTCAATAAGAACGTCGCTGGCTCAATGGATAACTTTTGAGAAATCCTAAATTGAGAAACAACGCGCGAGTTTGATAAACAAGCTAACACACGATGAAAATCCCGTGTACGCCCTGCATACTGGTATGTAAGGGATCAGTTGGGCTTTCCAAAAGTCCGCGGCTCAAAACTGATATGTGCGAGCGCTTTTACTATTTACAGTCCATATGTTAAGAAGACTTTGAGCTTGAATTGCGTTTACGGCACCACAGCTATCAACCACAAGATGTCAAGGGCTTATCTCGGCTTCGTGCATGCACCAATGGTATCCGATAGATCAAGGCTGTCTGCAAGAAGACACGGGAAAGTAAGATTAAAAATTTGCATCATAATCTCGTCATCGAACCCGCGTTTGGGATCTGTTCTGAGGAAAGAAATAGCCCACTGTTCTTGGAAACAATTCTGCCAAGGTCTTCGCTTAGCCGTTCAGGTTACCGATTTATCACATCCAAGCCATTCATCAGCAAGCCACACTGCTCATCACAATCAACGCTTCCGGGGACGGCACGATGGTGCTTGAAGTATTGAACGATATGAGAAGGTAAGAGATTCCTTAATTGACCTAGAGAAATGTACGGGGGATGCCCTCTAATATATATATACATGATGTAGACCCACAGACCATCCACCTAAAGGATTGAACCTTATAGTCATTTATTATGACGTTCAACATGAAGACTATGTGGGGATGGTTGGAGTTGAGGCGTTTTCAGCGTGGTTAGCAGGTGAAGGAACCCTCTAAACCCAATCGTATTCGTCATCTGTGTTGAGATTAATTAACATGGGTCCTCGTCAAATCGGCACCCATTTCAGATTTTGGAGTCAATTATGTAGCTTTTGCATAAGGCTACATGTCCGAGGTTCTGTTTTGCCAGGTTGTCGAGAACGGCCCGATAGTTTGATACTATGCCGTCAGGTCCACACTGACGGTCAGTTTAGTGGCTCTTCTCCTGCATTAGACTCAGCGTTCCGTGATTTCTTTCTTCTTCCTTTATGAACGCACTTTTATGCATTTTGTGTAAGTAAGCTTTTTTTTACTCGGGATTAACAATTCAATTCGCCCGTACGAATCAAGCTCCCTGTCATTTTAGTCCTCAATTTTAATTCTAGACGCCAAGCTGAGACAAGATCTCGCGAGGATATAAGGAACCTAGTTTCTCTTGGACTGGTCAGAAACTTGTGTTCACAGACGTGCCACACATAGGAAGAACTCACGGCATCAGCCGATCATACTCGCAGTAATCCTTTTCACGGCGCTACCATGCCTCCGCAGGACTTTGTCGTTTTGTTTAATGCCCAACCATTCGGCTTTGGCCCTGCCGCATCGCTCGACGCAATCCTCCGCCATTTGCGTCGCCAGCTGGATGGTGTTGCTGGGCTATCGTTCCAGTATGTAGGCTCCAGTCTTACACTGGCGTTAAATCAACCGCGCAGCGCGAAATGTTCACACGGTTACGACAAGGTCCACGACATTGACGTGTATAAAGACGGAGGCGTTCATGAACTCACAGATCTGTGCAAGAGGGAAAAGCCAGCGCTATTCGTTACTGTCTCTGATGCGATCGCTACCAATGTTATGCTTGAGCTGGGCATCCCAGTGGTTCTGATTGATTTGCTGCTGTGGTTTTGGCTCGATATCCCCTCACCCTGGCGCTCTGTGCGACAGATCCTCGCCGTCGACTTTTGCGGCGTGCGAGAACGGGCCGAGCGTGAGGGGCTCACCAATGCGTATCGTGCCAGCTATCGCACCGCCGGTGACGAAAGCATCGACCATAACGCCACGTGAGGGTATGCTCTTGAACTTGGGTGGGCTGCGCAACCCGTTCGTGCCTGTCGCCGAGCACGCAGACTATGCGCACATCATCCATCGCGCAGCACGTGGAGCAGCTACGCAATGCAACATATCATCGCTGCATGTTATTGCTAGCCCGGAGGTGGCACATGCTCTCGGTCGTGACCATGCACGCACTGTCGATCCCCCGACCGCGCAGAATCTGATGCGCTCCACGCGTCTGGTGTGTATTACCCCAGGCTTGGGAAATCTTTTTGAAGCGGCTGCATGCGCACAGAGTGTGCTTATACTACCCCCAAACAATGAAAGCCACGGACTTCAAATGCGGTTGCTTCACCAGGAAGGGCTGCTCGATCAAATCATTGACTGGCACGATCTCGTGGGTGGAGAGCCGATCGACTATGCCCGGCCCCAAGACGTCGCGCTAGAAGACATTAAGATCGCCCAGAATCAGCTGATGACGGATCCTCAGGCCCAGGTGCGCCTTCTTGAGCGGATGATTGATGTCATGAAGCGCAGTGAGACTGGCGCTAATACGCTGAATCCTCTGCGCTAACTCATTGACCGCTATGGGAATTAAGGTGCACGTTCTATGGCTGAGGCCATAGTGGATACGATTGAAGAGTTACGAGGGTGCGAAGAGATTTATGATTAGTTGAAGTCGTTGGTGGATGAGAATCATGCAAGATTGTGTCAGGGTCTAGGATATTAATGCATGGCTAGATGGCAGCGTATTTATTCAATGTTGTTTCTTCCATATCTCAACGAGTACAGCAATTAGATCCTCCCACATTCTGGATACTTTGGGACATGAAAGATTATTTGGATATTGATTACTGATCACATGAACGCAAATATTCACCGAGGCAGAGTTACCCGAATATGACGCCACGATCCACCCGTGGCGATTCCAGCGATGAGTATGGTTTAAGAACATGTCGATCGTGAGAGGCTTTCTTGTTGATCTAACCGTAAATGGTGATAAGGTTGATGATCTGTCTTTTTATCGTAATAGAAGACTCTCGCCCTTTTCCCAGCATATAAAGTCTAAGCCCGCTGAACGGTGCCGCACGACACCCTCCAAGCATGGCAATATTAATTCAGATATGCTCTGCTTTTCTGCAGAACGTTCCTCAAATAATACATAATAGTGACTCCTTCCAAACAGTCATCCCATTGAAACTACATTACAATTTAAGCCAGTCAGCTGTTGATACAAACGTGATTAGTAAATTTGCCAACTAGAACGGCCCAGTTGGATCTTTCTCCAGTTCGGATTAATTCGGAAGCTCAGGCCGTTTCTTGAAACCCAGTAGTTGGTGCTGGTATTTTACATTCAACCACTGGGCCCTTGAGGCCTGAGCGGAGCTTGCGATGCTGTAGAGCTTCGAGTAGGGCGCCCATTTGTATTTTTAATGGCTTCTGCATCGGATGGACGACGTTTCCCGAAATAGGGTTTAAGTGAAGGTAAACATGCAATGATAACAGCCGTGCTGCTTTCGACGAGGAGAAATAATACTGTAGGGAAATCATCAACGTCAGTATGTTGTTTGATCATGCCGGAATACCGGGACAACTTACTCATAATATTTAGGGGCATAACTCCACGCAAGTTGGCTTGTTTGTAAATCACGATGAACCTGACAAGGCAGAGTGAAATATTGACGAGACCGAGGAGAAAGGCGCCGTACAGTCCGAGTTTGAGATTGGCTTGAATTTGCAAATCCGCCACAATAAACCATGGCAGTACAAATACTGGGTAGATGATTAGAGCTATCCCTTGTCACAATGAATCGAGGGGTCTACTTTACCCAGAATATCGCTTGCAAAATGAAGCGCCCAGGTAATTTCGAAGAATATCTCTCCGGTTTGAGGCGGACACGTTGTATTGGGGTCAAGATCCCTAGACAGCCGACGTTAGCGTTGGTTCGAGTACGAATGTGTGAATTCTCAAGGGGTTTGAGGCAAGAAACCTACCAGCGACTCTCCAGAGGTATACATATTAAAAAGAACAAGAGCAGGCTTGCGATGAAAGAAAGAATCGTGAATGCCACCGTCGACCAGAGGAGGATTCGTCTCCTCACCATCATCTTGTGAAACATCGGGACGTACATGTCGAGCAAAGCCGCTTTGCAACAGTAAACCGAAGTGAGAAATGGGATGTTTCCCACCCAGAACAGCTGTCCACACCCATGTCAGTTACTGTTGCATTTTATACAGATGTGTTGACAGTATAGGTCGAGCATAATCTACCTTGAACACCTTCCTAATATCCTCGGGATCGCCCTGGTAGCCCTCCAGTGTGGTTTTCACGTCTGAGCGTAGGACTCCAAGGTCATGATATCCGATCGAGAAACCGGTCACAGAAATGCACGACGCCCACGCCACAATTATGATGACATCGCTTCGTAATAGTCGGCGTTTCTGGATCCCTAGGCGGAGATATAATCGAGCACAAACGGCGACAGTGGCGATAAACGCCAGCAGCCAGCTGGTGGTCTGGAGGCGATCAGAATTAGTGTGCAGGCGGTTTAAGAGATAAAGGCGTTCATACCAAGACGGCAACCGAGCCGACGCTATGGTCCGCATCGATGTGCGTCGGTGGTCCCCGCAAATCGCTCAAAGTTGTAGGCACAACCCTCGGCACGATGCGTGTTGGATCGTATGAATGGCGAATGGGGATCATGGCGAAAGGCGACGAGGTCAGGGATAACAAATGACGAATGCCTGGATCAAGGGAATGGAAGGGTGCAGTTTATATGGTTTTGACCTTGAACGAGTTTCGCTGGCCGTGGCTTGCGCTAGACATGTTGTTAAAGCTTCTAGAGTCTCTCAACTAGCTTCTTGCAGACATGGTTTCAACAACAGGAACGTCAGCTCAACCTTAACCTACTCACCCCACCTTTTGCCACCTCTAGAGCCAGGAAAAAACAAGCCACTAGACATCAAGTCATCTGTCGTTTGGTCAACCTGGCCAACGCAAAGCGCCCCCGTCCTCGGCTTGGCCAGTTACCTCTCCAACATGCCAGCAACGGGCCAAGAGCGGCCAAGATCGACTGCAACGCACTCTGTGGCACATGTGTCTTCTGTGAACTTACCATAAATCCTTTTTTAATTTTAACTATAAAGTCCATGGGTCGGCACATCGAATGGAAACCCCGTCGACCGAAGCATGACGAGGGTGATCTTCGAGTTTTTCGCTCGGGGAGCTGCGCCCCAGCTACGCAGATGCCATTGGTTTGTCTGGGAATTTATTCAATGGGGGCTTAGGGAGTATTTTGGAGTTTTCTGATCCTAGTTCAAGCCAATTGGGCTCGACTGGCCCCTGGGATTTGAGCGAAGCCCCTCGCCCATGTCTGAGATTGATGCAGTGCTATCGTCCACCTTCCCATAGATGCGCTGATGCAAAAGATAAAACTGGAGACTGCATACATACCTTCTTTCCAAATTAGACTCGGAAATCTCATGCTGGAAGATGTGAGGTTGGGTTTTAAGTAACTTCTTGCGTTGATGGATGGCTTTTCTTCCTCCCATTGTGCCTGAAAATACGTGACTCGACCTGTAAAGCAGATGAATCATTCGGTATCATGCAATCCAGTGAAGTTGTGAATACTAAACCCCGGGTACATGAGCTTATGGCAAGCGGGCAAAGGAAAAGACAGGTTACGAGGAATTTGGATATCATCCGTACTGTAGTGCAGAAGGTGAAGAAGAAATTCTCTACATCTTTGAAATTCATGGCCATTTCATTACATTGATAAGCCTCTGCTTTAGAATCACAGGAAGCACGTTTTTTTATGGTGCAATGTGGTAAGATGTTACCCTGGGCATTTCTGGGCCACCTAACCCCAAGACGTCCGCGTACTTTTTTTTTTTTTTTCAACGCCACGTCATGAAATAAGCATAACAGAGATCACTATCTGATTTGGGCCATTTTCGACAAAGGCCAGTCTTGGCATCTCAACTTTAATTCATTGTGTATTTCCCAAAGAGTATATGTTGTCTCAATTCATCAGAATGACGTCAACACTCGAAGCACCATGGTCTCGAATCACGACCATTGCTGGAACCATGTCAACGCCTGGAAGACAGCTTGCTCCTTGGCAAACTTTTGCTGGGGGTCAGACACGTTGGCGCGGACCGCAAAACCGTGGCTCGTCCCGCTGTAGAGAGCCAAGGAATATGTCTTCTTTCCATCGATGAGGAGCTTTTCCAGCTCATGTCTGCGCTCGGCAGGCAAGGCGTCGTCCGTCTCTGTTCTGAATGAGCAACAAGCAGGTGTAGGAAACACCAACGGGTGACTTACCGGCCAAAGCAACTGAGACGGATCCTGAAATATCTGTGATTTCAGAGTCCTGGAGCAAGCTGGGGTGCGCGGCAAAGGCTGCATTCAAGCCATGATCCTGACCGAGGAGGCGGAATGCATATCGACCACCAAAGCAGTATCCAACAGCAGCAATGTTGTCAATCTTTAGCTTGTTTCGAATAAACTGGATGGCAAGCTCAATCTTGGGCTCGGTGATTTCGGGGCGGTGGGCGTTTAAAAATTCCGTCACGTTGAAGCCCGGAGTGCCGACGATATCGCCAGGCGCAGGATTTCCATCAAACAGGTCAGGGACGACTGTGCGATAACCAGCTCGACCAAAGGTATCAGCAAGACTGGTCAGGGTTAGTTTTATCCGAAAGGGTTTCGCAGGTTGGTGACAAACAGGCGGTTTTGCGAAAGCTGGATGCCGAACACGTCGGTCAAGTAGAGAATGGCCGTGTCGGATTGTGCTCCAGTAACATACAAAGTGACTGGGGTGGGTTAGCAGCAGGTAAGCGATGCATGCGCTCAATGACGACTTACTGTTTCCATACTGCACTTCGACTCCCACCGATTCTCCCTCGTGTGCAACCTCTGGAAGCTGAAGCTTATTGGATGTGCGGATAGCCGATGCGGCGGCGACCGCTTGAAGAGCGACTACAAACCATTTTTGCAACATCATGGAACCCAACATACGTGCACGAGTGCGAAATGAAGATGAGGACACCAACTGAATGCTTTCATACAAGGGGCCTATATTTTATAATGAAACAGGGGGTGGGAAGTCTCGGACTTTGAGAAGGCGGTGGCTGTCTAACTCCGGTTACGTCATATAGCACAATGCAGAGCAATGGCATTCCAGGCACCGCAGAGGCTCGGGGATGGAGAATCCATCCAATCCAGGCAGTTGTTCGCCGGAGGCTGTGAGGAAGGGTAGCTTCTTGGCATAAACTCAGTCCGTTATTGCAACAAGGATGCGATCGCGTATCCTGATTCCTGTTGGCCAGTCGCGGTAGGTGGGTGGAGTGCCTCTCCAGTATGATTAATCCGCCACTCCGACATGGCCGACCCCGCACAGAAACATGCAGCCCGAGCGACCGTTTGGGAAGGCAGAACATTTCACGGTGCAGTAATTTATTTGATGGTTGGATGCGGTGACAATGCGCTGTGATATCGCGAGGGGGCTCTATTCGCCCCTTGCATCCGGAATCGATGGAGAAGGTGCCTGTTGATCGTGGAGGGAGGCTGGTTGCTCAACAGGGGACTCAGCGATCGCCAAGCTTATCTCCACTGCGGCCCACGTCCAAATACGCATTCGCCCCAGCTATAAATCAAGCTAATTTTGATGCTTATACAATGCCGCGCCTTCTCCGTCGAAAAACTCCTCATCCAACAAGCTCAACAGAATCTTTTGCCCTTCCCATTGCTCCGCCGCTGTCGGTTTAATCTGCTCGGGTGGCAAAACAAAGCCGTAGTCGCCAATGTCTCTCAGCTCGATGGTGTAAGAGAAATCCGCACCACCCACGCTGTACACGTGGTCCGGAGCCGCGCCAGTAGTGGTGTACAGCACCGCACCGCTTGGCCCAAATGTGAAGGTGGTGCGTGCGTCGGAGCTGTCGCGGATGGCCTCGCTCACCAGCGCAGCGGCTTTGGTCCACTTACCCAGCTCGGGAGCATACAGCGTCTCCTTGTAGCCGAAGGGCGAGAGAATGTACTGGCCATAGCTGTGCCAATCAATGAACAGCTTGATCCCGGCGCCATCGCGCAGCTGCCTTACGAGCTTATCCAGACCCTGGTTTTCGGGGCTATCCGAGGGCTTCTCTCCCTTGTAGGTTTGCGAGCAAGGGTTGGTTGAGGCGCCAAGGCGGTTGGAATCCCACCCAAATTCCCAGTTGCGATTAATATCGCGGCCGATGCAAGTCTGATTTGGTGCAGAGGCAGGCGGTGGCTGACGGTTTTTGCGCCACAGACGGTCTGTCGTCTGCGAATAAACGAAGCCTGTGGAATTATGAGTCTATCAATACTGGAACTGGGCATGGGTGTAAACTGACCATCCGGATTAACTACCGGGATAATGTAGAAGTCGTACTTGTCCAAAAACGACTTGACCAACTCCTCGCCATCTTTGTATCCCTTGACAAGCTGCAGCGCAATGTATTCGACAGTCTGAATCAAAATTAGCCCCGTCTTTGTGACATTTTGCACAACACCATACCGTTGTTGCAATCCATTCCCTGGCATGCACCGTGCCGTGATACAGCACGACAGGTTTTCCAGGCCCATCGGCTCCCCAAAGGTGGATCCCGACCAACGACCTGTTCTCGTATGACCTTCCGGAGGTTATAATCTCCGAGTTGTTCGGGAATAGAGCCTGTAGCTCGTCTAGATAATTGATGTGATCCTCGTAGCTGTGATACGAGTCATACCACGCCAGATCATCCGCCTGGCGCTTCCACTTCTTCGTTGCAGATTCTCTCGAGATCGAGGCACCCAGGTCTTGGTGCATGATGGAGTATTTCAGCCCAAGATTCTCAAACGCATTGATCTCAGACGGAGGGAGGACAACATCAATGTATTGGCGCTCATGGGCCCACTCCTCGTGCGACACAGTGGCAAGCTTTTCTTCAACGAAACTAATGTTCCCGTTGGCATTGACCCGGACCACTTTGTATCCATTGTAGGATGTTGGCGCTTTACTTGGGAGGGCCGAGACGCCCAAGGCCAGCGATGCGAAGGATATCGCCGTAAAGAAGGCTACCATTGTGCCGGACCTTTGGGGGAGACCTCGGATTGACAAACAGCGCGATATCCACAAAATAAAAGAGGCAGAATATAATGCGTCGAATGGAGAGAAAAAGGGCAATCATTTTATATAATGTCGGGCTACTTATTTTGATAGAACTGACTGCATGGCTTAAGTGGTGGCGTCATGACGAGAAAATGTCAGAGAAATTCGTCAGAACCGAGAACAAAAGATCCTGCCTCGGTGCTGTATTTTCACAGCCTCGTGATATCATTGCGCATGGAATTTGGTTTATGTTCGACATCTGCGATGAATGGACCTTCCACATTAACGGTAGTCTACCGGCGAATTGTGCCAAGCCCAAGGGTGCTTTGCTCGTCATCGGAGGCTTGGATTGGCAAATACCAATGAAAGTGAAGCCAAGCTTACACATTAGCTAACCGCTCAACCGGTCTTATTCTTGTCCCAACCTATGGGATACGAGCGAATGGCTTGGCAATGATGCTAGAATAGGCAGGTGCTATATCCTCATGCCATGTACGAAATGAAGAAAAAGAAAAGGGAAAAGAAAAATCACGTAGCCGAGGCTTGGTTCGTGAACACTTCGCTAAGATGGTAGAATAGATTAAACATCATTGCTTAAATGTGCTCTCCGGTTAGCTTGGAAAATTGTAGGGCTCGATCGGGGAACAGCTCGGTTCTATAGGGTAGGGAAAGAAGGAGGTAGACTACCCGGTGGGTTGAGGTTAAACGAGCAACTTGTCTTCACGAAGCGAGATGAGAAATACTTCCTTTTCTTCTTATGTGCGCAAAAACATTCATTGGCTCCCAGTTCTGTGGTCCTCTTTGGCTCTCAGCATTTCTGAAGCCGTCGTAGTTTTCATATCGCCTTTTTGGTTCATGACATGGTTCCTTCTGGCGTGAAGGAAAAAATACTCTTCGCTAACGATCTAAATTAACGTGGAACTCGTCGTTCTAAGAAAATGAAAATCTTTAGCAATGCATGAAAATAAGCAATAACACTGCTGCACACGGGCGAGTGGCTACGGTGGGTGGGTGGGCTGGCCAATTGGTGTTTCAAAGCTTCGGTAGGAAGTTCCGATGTGGTTCCAACCTCATTGAGCGATCCAATCGGAAGTTTGGTCTGATCCAGGAGCCTGTACGTAGGGAATTGAGCGCAGCTGCGCCCGCGATCTGCATGTGCGATGGAAGCCTAGCGTTGGGACGTGCTTAATTATGCCGAGTAATCCTAAACCATCGCGATGCATGTTTAGCCCACATCCTTATCACCACACACGGTCTCAATCACATGTACCAACCAAATGTTGTAAAAAAGATCTTCTTAAATTGAGCCTGGGAGGGATTTCGTCTTCGAAACATGTATTCATCATCTCCCTACGACCAGAACTGCTCGAGTCTACAGTTTGCAGACTAGCCCAGAATCTCAAGAGCCCTAATCTGCAGTGCTCTGTATCAAACTACACCTTCGCAGATCACTCACTAGCGGATTAATATGGGATCAGCTATGGCTAAAATTCTTGGCTTTGTTCGTTTCGGAGGGTCGGCCAACGGAGGTCGCATGCTTCGCCGACTTTCCGAGGATCCGCGCCCTTTCATACATCACAAACCTCGGGCGGTCGCTCAATTCTTGGAAATGGTCACAAACAGCCAGCTGAAGTAACATCTTTGGCTGCCTCCCCACATTCTTGGCGGGCGCCGGTATATCTGTGCGTGTTAGTTCGGCATTTGGCTTGTTTCGCATTAAATGAACGGCAGATGCTTAGCTATTTGTGGAATGGCGAAAAGCTCCGTGTTTGTGACAAAAGGCACATGAGTTTCTTTCATAAAGATGGACCGTGTCGAATACGAGCCCAGATGTGCAAAACTCGAGACATGGTCGCCAGGCGCCCGGGTGCAGACCTGGCCATAGCTCCATCTCTACGTCGTGAATAAATCCCGAAGGAAGATCGACGTGACTTCGCCCGATGATCCGACTGGCGCTCGAAAAGCAAGTGGCCAAGGATCTAGTGGAAAACACCACATGGGCCATCAACCAAGTACTAGCGTGCCGGGGATACAACACCGCACTTCCTTTTCCCGTATAGCGTCGGCATAATTCCAGCTTGCAGCTCGTATTCCAGCCCTGAGGTTAATTGTTGTTTCCACTGACTACCATTTACAACCGAAGGAGCTTGAAACAAAGTTGGCTCGTGATGTAGCAGCATGGCTCTTTCACTGTTGCGTTGGGTGCTGAGCTTTTCTCAACCTAGCTAGACAGTATGCAAGGCACGCTCTCAGGTCTGTGAGACGGCAAAACAAAGTCCATAGTCACCAACTACCAAGTCAGCATCAAGGCCATTGGGTCTTTTTGTTCAGACACACTATCATGAAAATGGATCCTGATTGACCACGTCTGCCTGGTAAATGTTGTAGAACTTCCCACCCCTCGGGGCGGCCCATGGATTCTGAACATCTATATAACACCCTTTCGTCTTCCACTTCCTGATATTTCTCAATCCACTCATCTCATCTTCTCAACAACAATTCCTCATCACTCTCAACTCTACCTTCCCACCAAAAGGGTTTATTTGCCCATCATGCTCTTCAAGTGCCTCCTCGTCAACGCCGCTCTGGCTCTGAGCTCCGTCACTGCTCTCTCAAACCCTGATGTTGACGGCAGCCTCGACGCCCGTACTTACTACCCACCTCCCACTTGTGGCTCTGAAGCCACCTTGCAGTATGGAAAGTGCGTGTGCACCAAGCCGACCATGGTTTACGATACCAAGACCCAGAGCTGCGCCTGTCCTGCTGGCGAGACCTGGCTTGGAACCAAGTGCGGCCATGACTGTGGAAAGGACGCCGTCTACAAGGGCTACTCTTGCGTCTGCAGTAAGGAGGGTCAGTCGTATGACTCCAAGTCCAAGACCTGCTCTTGCCCCAGCGGCATGGAGTGGTCCGGTTACAAGTGCACTTACACTTGCGGTAGCGAGGCTACTTACGATGCCAAGTCCAGCAAGTGCGCTTGCAAGAAGTCGGGCATGACCTACGATACCAAGGGCAAGTCTTGCGCCTGCCCCGAGGGTCAGACCTACGACGAGAAGTCCTCCAAGTGCAAGCCTTCCTACTACTAGGTTTGCGGCTGTAACACGGGGGTCGTGTGTGTTTAACAACCAGTTGTCTCATCTCAATAATTCAATATGATGCATGGGAGTGTTCGTTTGGCACGCATTGAAGCTTCGTCAAACTGGCAAAACCCTCGTTGCATATCGGTCCCAGTCCATCATTGGGGAGGAAATTGCGCTATGGATCTCAAGTTGGCCATCAACCGCAATTGCGCTATTCGTTTCAGTGTATTACCATAGTCGGCTTAGATTAATTCGTATAACTATTGTTCATTACCTGTTTGGAATCGTTTCAATACGCGTGAAGTTTTTCATCGTCACTGCTCAATTACGCCCTTACTACAGCTATTAGTGAAAATATCAAAGAGCCTCAACAATTACAAAGTAAGATCATTTTCAAACTCTCTGTATGAATATCCCGTGACTAAAAGCGATGTCGAATTCTTTTGTATTCTCGATGGATCATATCGAATAAAATATAACCCTTTTGGATCCAACTAGTACTATTAACTATAAGTAAACCCCCTTTGGTGGGGGACATGCTCGTCTTTCAACAGCTTTACATTGAGGGATAAGTTGAACTTTATTAATTGCCCAGATTTTTATTTCCATATATTATAAAACTCAAATTAAGCTGACCCTACCCTGCCTAACCTAGCCCTACCCAACCTACCTAATTAACCTGATTGTTCTGAGTAGTGCCTTGTGTAGTACCTCTTTGTATTAGTTGCTTCGGTGCTTATATAAATAATCTCTAGGGCATATAGTAGCTTTTAGAGCTATATTTTATATATAATATTATATATATTAACTAAGAAAATAGCTTTATTATTAATTAAAGTATTATCTTATTATAGTTTATTTAATAGGCCTTAAAGCTAGTTTTTTTAGATATTAATAAATATTTAAAGAGATAAAATTAAATAAGTATTTAAAAGTATATTATAGCTAAATAAGATTAATTAGATTTATATAATAAAAAAAATATTTATATTTATAAATAAGAATTTATAAAGATTAAAGAGGCCTTAGTATAATATTTTAGTTAATTTCTAATTATATAAACTAATTAAGGTATAAGGTTTATATTAGTAAAGAAATATAAAGTATATAATAATTTCTAAGTAATATATAAAGATATTTATAAAAAAGGTATTATATCTAGTA
>JAKZGU010000148.1:0-91417 GCA_022837005.1 Calonectria pteridis
AGCTAATACTTTATATAAAGGTTCTTATAATAAATAATTAATTTCTTAGTTAACTATAATATAAAAGAATATTACTTCTAGAATTAAGTAATTATTAGGTTTATTACAAGCTTTAATTTAATTATCTTATTAAAACCTAATTTACTTTTATTTTAGATAATCCTTAGAAGCTTAAAAAAAAATATTATTATATCTAGCTATTATATTATTTAGGGTTTTTTTTTAATTATAATTAATAAGATTATAGCTTAAGAAAATAGGGACTATAAGGCTATAGGCATTAGTAATAATAATATATTATTATCTATAATTAATAATAATATTAAAGCTAATACTTTATTATTTTTAATATTACTAAAGATAATAGACTAAGATATAGCCCTAGTAATAGTAATATTAGTCTTATTATTAGAAGATATTATAATAGATATTATAGTAATAAGGTTATTAGTAAGGGCCTAATTAGGCGGCAATAAAGATCTTTAGTCTTATAGTTGGTTAGGAAGAGAAGATGGTAAGGATCTAGCTTATCTCCACTTAATATAACTAAGGATCTTAGTATAAAGGGCTATAATATATAAAATTGTTTATTCTTAATATTACTATGGGGAAGGCCTATTTATGGTAAATACGCGAGAAGATCAGGCTCTTAATAATTGTGCGGTAGCGGAGTTGACCTTCCTTGGAGCTGTTTATTCCAAATTGGGCATTGGAATTCATGTAGCCTATATCAATCTTAATTCCGCCTGGTTGGGCATAGATATTGGGAGAAAAAGGACACCGCGCCACAGTCTTTGTGATGACTGGTTGTATAAATCTTGCAAGTCTCATTGTTGTACACTCCTTCCGGGGCATAACAGTTGCGGACGTATTCTCAAGCTTGAACAAGAGTCAATTGTATCTATTTCGTTATCGTAATATCGGAGATTAAGATAGAATCGTCTGATACGTCTTGTGCTAAGCCACAATTCTCACACACCAAAAGTACTTCATCTCCTCTAAGCAGTACCCTTGAAGAGAAGAGACCAGTCGCGCTTAGTAATGCGACATAGAAGACGGCTGTTGAAGCTAGCGCAATCGATGAACGAATTGCTGTTGGGCTTTTCCGCGTCAAGTCCATGCTAGCTTCAGCAAAGTTACTACTGTGATTGCAGTATTTGGCGCATTGCAAAGAACAGCCTGTTGCTGATGGTATAATCCCGATGGATGAGAGGGGGTTGAGCGATATTGGTGATTAACGAAACAAAGAATGGACCATAAATTCATCATGGTTGTGTTAACGAACAAAGCCACAAAGGCGATGAGGACTGCGCCCCATGTGTAAGGGATGGTAAGAGTGAGCCCTAGTCCGGGAAGACCATTAACTGCTCATAATTTAATGTTAGAGTAATCATGACCTCATTTTGTGATGGGTTACTGACCATTGTAGTTCGTCCAGAATCCAGTGTAGACCGACATTGCGCCCATGCTGTCAATCTGATAAAGAATAAAGCAACCCTCGAGTGATGAAAATAAGATCAAAGTGCAAAAGGCCTAGGGGCGGTACGTTTGACTAATAAGGGGGCTATTTTTCGCTGCTGGCTGCCAAAACCCGGTTCTGGTCCCCCTCCTGGTTCCCACATTCATGCGGCTGATGCCAACGTGTGAGCTAAATCGCCACAAGAATGCCTTGGTCACTGCATGCATGGGTAGACAAAGGTTCTTTTGTGAGGCGATTCGTTACATCATATTTGACCGCAGGTTGTTTGGGATAAGCTGCGTACAGCTTCGGGTTTCTTCTCATCTTGATTTGCCTGTCAGGGCAGATACTTTGTGACCAATATGCACCTCGGTTCGATCTTAGCTTCTCATCAGACATTGGCTTTCCAACTTGATTGGCCAAAGCTTGGGTACCACGGTTTCAGCTGTTTCCTAGCTCTTATCCCTGCATGTGTGGAACAGATCCTTGGAGACTTTGCGCACGTTGATTTTCAGCATGGAGTGATCCACGTTGTCAATACCCCGTCCACAATATTTTATTTCCTGAATTCTGACAGGCTTACAGGATTTCATCTTTTTAATTGGCCGCGTTGACTAGTCACTTGTAAATACTGGTCTCCGTTTGTGAATTAACCAGCCCCACAACTGGCCGCTGTCCCCTGTCATCAAGCAGTGTAAACCTCATGGATAGGCTGCATGGACTCATAATCTTGGTTAGGATGCCCAGACTGGCCTACCAGGGCGCAGAGATACAGGAAATCCAAGAAATCGCGTCATTAATCATTCTTTAGAAGAATTCCGCAAGGACTTCTGGGCCGGGGTGATAGCCACTCTAAGGCCGCTAGGGCATCTTTATCACCTCAGAACTGATCATTAATCAACAGGCAGTTAATACCGTCAGGGTTTGTCGGATGAGCGGTTTCATACGGATCTAGTTCCAATATCCGTTATTATTTTGGGCCATGGAGCCAGAGACCTGCTAATTTGTTGTGTAATAGACCCAATCCTAGTCATGGTTGAGATCACTGTAGTTCGTTATTTTTTGTATTCAAGCACAAGATGAGTGTACGGTTCAGCCGGTCACGTCCAATACGTCATGTTCCCATTTTTCGTTTTGAATGCAGATTTAGCTTCAAGTTGGTTCATCCGAGTTAGAAAATGAGTATTCGTATTTTGATGAACTAGATCATATCAAGGAATTGCTACCTCCGTGGCATTCACCCTTTCAGGTAGGTTTCAACTCTATCACAGTGTTTCAGTATCCTGTTTCAGGCTTTCAAGGAAAATTAACAAGATGGCATTAGACCCAGACTTCCTTTGTTGACTTTGCAACTTGTCTTTATGATCGGCATTACTCATCCATTAGCACACACAAAGATCTTATCGCCTTGTTCAAATGTCCATATTTTGGGACAATCAGAACAAAGAACAATACATAACGCACTCAAATAATGATCAAACATCCAGGAGTAGAATGTGTATATATACCCCAAGCCCATCCCATAGCCATCACTCAACACCAACATCATTACCACAGCTTCATGGCTACAATATCGACGGACATGCTTTGACATCTAAGTATCTGAAGTTTGTCCCTGAGCCAACGAAGCAATAAACTACAACAACATGCGTATCACCAAGCCTCTAGTGGTCGCTATTTGCCTGGCCATTAGGCAGGCAGCCGGCCACCTGGTCATGATAGAGCCCCATCCATACAACCTGAAGGAGGATCCTCTCCTCCAGGTCGGCCCGCTCAGCGCCTCTCTGCCATTCCCCTGTCAGGGGCACACTCAGAATGTAGAGCAGGTGACGACGGTAACTGCTGGGTCGACGCAGCAGGTGAAATTCTGGGGCAGTGCCGTCCACGGAGGCGGATCTTGCCAATTCAGCGTGGCGTACGGGAATGCGCCACCCGCGGATCCCAGCAAATGGCACACAATCTACAGCATCATTGGCGGGTGTCCCGCAGACGCTCAAGAGAACCTTCCAGATATGCCAAGTGACGCTGAGGGAAGAGTAGGCGGGCCCGAATGCGGCAACGACTCAGGAACGGAGTGCTTGCGCCAGTTCCAGATCCCCATCCCCAAGGACATGCAGAACGGCCCCGCGGTCTTCGCCTGGACCTGGTTCAACAAGATTGGAAACCGCGAGATGTACATGAATTGCGCCCCCATCGAGATCATCGGCGGCACAGAGGACAGCTCCTTTGTGGACGGCTTGCCTCCCATCTTCCGCGCCAACATCCCCGGCGAGTGCACGACAAGCGAAGGGACACATGTCATAGGGTTCCCTGCACCAGGGGACTTTGGTAAGGTCTATCAGGACATCACACCGAACGGCCAAGGGACTTGTGAAGCCGCCGCCGATCCTGCTTTCAAGGATCCCACTGCTGGAGAGACACCCGGGTCGGCTCCGTCGGGAGCAGGTTCCACTCAGGCACCCTCAGCTACACCCTCTTACGCGGCCTCGTCATCGGTGGCTCCCATATCGGCGTCTGGTGCGCCCACATCTGCGCCCAGTGGTGCCGGCTCAGCTCCCTCGGACCAGCCCACCAGCACCGCGCAGGGCGAGACGCCCGCGGCAAGCGGCAGGCCTGGCTGGGCTGAGGGCATGCAGCCCTGCACGTCATCTGAGCCGATGGAGTGCTTCAGCCCAACGAGCTTTGGCATCTGCATGGAGGGGTGGGCGCTTCCCCAGGACGTACCCGCTGGCACCTCGTGTGTCGACGGCCAACTTGTGCATGCCACAAGCTAATGGAGGGAGCAAAGGAGCGGGGCACCTTTTTTTAGCCTTTAGATTTGGGGGCCAGGCTTGGGGTGACAATGACGTCTATAGCCTATAGGGCTGGAATAAGCTTTGCTTTTACGATTCTTACCATGACCATAGCAGCCGGTGTTATGGCACGGTTCCATCGGAATCGGGGGTGGGCGGGTGGGGAAAAGCGAAGCTACGGCATACAATTCTTTACCCTGGAATTAACAGCCGCCTTCAGAGGGTGTCTGTTATACGGTGGTATTGAATTGTTGGGTGGTGAAGGGTGAAACGTGAATAGGCAGTAGACTTTAGAGGTTTGGCTGCCGCGCGATTCGTTCCCTGGTTAGAGATAGTAGGTAGCAATACAACTCAAGTTTGGTGGAATTCATCATCTCCTACCGGTTAAATGTGACCAAAGAAAATAATGCCTCAATTCTGCTCGCATCGACAGCGTTTAAGGCCAAGACAGGGGACGCGGCCGTACTCTCCGGGACGTAAAATTGAGTCCATGTCCGGCATGTCTCCTCGCCACCATGGCACTTCCGTAACCCCGGCAGACCGCTCGTCTCAGCTGCAACACCGGCGGTGGATTAACAAGGTCCAAAATGGCTTGTTAGCTGAGCTTTGCGGTGGTGCAAAGCGCAACTGCCGACACGACGGTGAGGTCTGCAAAAGGAGTCATCACACGGGGCCATAATCTGCCGCTTACTCTGCCCAATGGCGAGCAGACGTACCTTAGCCAGCTTCACAATCCTCTGCCCCACGGCGTCGTATAGCTCAGGTCGAAGTCCCGTCAGTGGGCTGGGCTTCCACTTAAATTTGCCCTCATGCCAGGTGCCATGAGCGAGTAGCTTGCCCAAGAGATGAGGGGCACTCCTTCAAGGCGCATGAGCTGACCACGGACCTGACAAGTGTGATTTTCCGGACAAAAACGACGTGCAACGTTGCATAATCTACCGCAGTTTTCGGGGGACGCTCATTGATCCTTACAGGCAGGTCAGGTGTTTTGGCTTCTGGCATTGGCTCGCCTTTTGATGGAATACAAGGGGAGGGCGCATATCAAAGTGGGTAACCTTCGGAATGCACGAGCAGTAAATAGGGAAGGGTCCTTTTTTGGCGAGTATTTGGTGAGGAGAAGTCGACATGCCGAGGCTGCAGAGTTTGTTGTCCGTTGGAGAATATCTTGGCAATTGCCTGTGTCATTGTGGCGACAACTGGGGAGCAATGTGCACTTGTTTTAAGTTGATAAGCTCGGGAATCCGAGTGTAAAAAGCCATTCTGTCGCCACAACTTAAGTCCAAATTGCCGATAACGTGCATGATAACCTTTGTAAAATACCGAGTCATCGCTTACTTCCCCGTCGTCGACTCGGCCGATACAGCCATCCGACGGCTAACACGATGGATGTCATAGGGCTGGGTTGCTGTCGATCGTAAGAGGGCTTGATCTGCAGTTGCCCTCGATAGGCAGATGGGTGCGATCCCTGTCGCGGCTGTGTTGGAACAGCCCCATCGAGCTGAGCATGTACTGTAGAGCCATGGCCACAAGGGGCAACAGGCCACGGTGACGGCGAAACCGCAGCAAGGCGGAAAAAATAATAATAAGGGCTTCCAGACTGGCGAGAAGCGAGATTCGTTACGGCAATGTGAGTATAAATGAGCCTTCGCCCCTCACTAATCGCTCATCGAGTCAATCAGCGCGCGGAACAAGCATTAACATCGCTGCTGCAAGCTGACGCCTGTATGCCAGCGAGCATCCTCCCCAGGCTATTCCCAATCAGGCTCGATGTGCCGCTGAGGCTTGGTATTGCCAGGGTGGAACTTTTGAGCCATGTCAGATGGATGAGAGCCAATCAAGGCAAGCCACTTCCTCATCGACGCCGTCAAAGCCAAGGATCATCGCATGGCTCAGGGAGCCGATCCCTGCTGTTCGCTCGCTGGGAATCTGTTTAAAACTGCGGGGGGTGGGCCATCCGCTCCGTTTTGCCGTTCGTTGATAATTAACGCCATTCCGTCCAACATCGTCACCTCTGCCAATTTAGCTCGTTTAGGTAAATTGCTGCGCTCTCGAGCTCGAGAAATCATGCCTGGGGTTCCATCGGGGAAAGGGTGCGACGCCTGTCGCAAGCAGAAGAAGAAGGTTCGTTCGCTCTCCCTCGTCTTGTCTCGCCTCGTCCCGTCTCGTCTTCGTCATGCCCTCCTTTCACCACCACCGCGCGCGCGGCCTCTGTGTTAACGTCATTGTCTCCCAATCAATAGTGCGACCAGGCCAAACCCGCGTGTGCGCGATGTAGCCGTCTGGACATCCCGTGCGTGGGTGGCGGCGAGCAGCGATACAAGTTCAAGGTGCGGGTGCTGGGAGCCGACTCGGACACGTTTGTCGTCACTCCCAGCAAGCCCAGGAGGCAGCGCCACCAGTGTAGCAGCAGCGGCCCCATCATCTTGTCACCGCGTCGGACCGACATGATTGCGGGCGTCTTCATCTCGCACCTGCAAGTCACCGATGCCCGCTACGACATCAACTGCTACGGCGTCTTCCTGCAGCGCGTGCCCCAGCGCATCGGCATCAACGAGGCCCTGGATGCGTCCGTCGATGCCTTCACCACTGCCTTTTCGAGCGCCACCACCAAGCAGTGCCCCGTGCAAGCCATCGCTAAGTATGGCAAAGCCCTCGGGGCAGTCAGAGACTGCTTGAACGACCCTGAAAAGGGCCCGACCGGCGAAACATTGTGCGCCATCTACTTCCTCACGGTCATCCAGGTACGCACCGCTTTCTTCCCCTGACTGGGATTTGTCCAATCAGTTGTTAACGGGGCGCCTTGCAGAGTTGGATTGGCCCAGCAGACCCCAACGGTCCCAGTCACTCCGAAGGATTGGCATCGCTATTAAAAGCAACGGCCATGAAAGACGATCACGATGATTTTGAATGGGAAATCATTTTGTGCATGTGTGTTCCAGTTGTAAGTGGTGGTGGTGTCTTGGTTTAGCTTGAGCGGCCGAGTGGAAAACTAACGTGTCGCAGATCATCGAGAGCATCATCAACCCCAGAGTAAAACTCCACCCTTGGTTCTCGACTCTTTTGGACAGGTTTTCCGGACCGATGGGGCCCAAGAACCCGGATCATGAGAGGCTGTTACAGATGAACCCAGACGTCTTCCCCAGTCTCTCCATCAGAAGCCTCAGCAGACTCCCGGTGTACATGGACGATCCAGCCGCACACCAGCTCGACATTTTGTCCGCGTACCACATGCTACGGTTCGATGCTCAAAAGCTCAAGAAGAAGATCGACAACGTCACCGATCTCGATCTCGCGATCCGGCCAGGTCTCTCGCACGACAGAGCACGCCACGGCTTCGGGGTCGCGTATTCGCTCTGCCTTGCGCTGGCCCTCATCATGAACGTGCTGCTCCAAGGATTCGACCCGTTGAACGTGACACTGATTAAGGAGTCCATGTCGTGCATGGACGAAATCATCCGGCTGGGAGAACAATCACATCATTTACGACCGCTGGGTTCCAGCCAGATCCCCCTTTGTCTCTCCGTGGCATGGGCCGTGACCAAGGATCCCAAGGTGAGGTCCTACATCACGGAGATGCTCGAGGACTACCAGCACGACTTCCAAAGCTGCAACTGGATCAAGATGGCCATGTGGTGGCGGCTCAAGTTCAAGAACGTGAGCCAGAAGCTCAACACATGGAAGCTCAACGCGGATCGCGACAACCTGTCGCCCGTTCCGGACATGACGCCCGTGGACGGGGAATGTTCAGTGCAATGAAGCCATCGTCATTCAACAACGACACGGGCGAATGGTTTAGTGGTATAATACTCCCTTAGCATAATTCGTCCGAATATCTTGGGAGTGGTCCAGGGTTCGATTCCCTGTTCGTCCATCGTGGGTGGTTAAAGTCCATCGGAAGTCCTTATTTTTTGCTTTTTGGTGGACTTTTTTGTGTCTTGCGGGGTGGGCAAAGCGTCGTATTATTAGAATGCATGGAGTACTGGCCACCAAAAAGGTAGAAAGCAAGAAATGCCGTCAATGATTTATGAAGCATGCAACCGAGTTTTTGTCTACCGTTTATTGAAATTTGACTAGCTTTGTGGAGTTAAGCAGCCCACTTGGTGCTTCTCAATCCGAGATGGGAAGACCTTGGAATTGGATCCTCAGCACAATTCGTTTCAAATTGTTTAAATTCGTTCAATAGGTATTTTTTAAATTAATTTATTTCTTCTTTCTTGTATTCCAAGTCTTAGTAGTTGATAGTTTGGTGCGAGGGCAATCGCACCGATGGACCGAAAAGTCTATGTGTTCACACCTCACCCTGTTGAACTGTTCCTCTTCAAAGGAACTAAAAAAATTGATCTCAGTATTCCAAGTCTTAGAAATTGAAAATTCTGCTGTTCAGGTGCCTGGGTGTGAAGAAATTTCGCCATCAAGCGTAACTTAGTCCTGAAACTGGGCTTATGATAGCCTCAATACCTTTGCGACTAATACCGACTGGATGCTTACATAATTCCCGCTGTATAATTTTCTAAATCTTAATAATACTTTTCTAGATGGATTGGGAGAGTATTTCTTGCCAGAACCGTTGCTTCGGTGCTGAAAAAAAAGGTTCTTAAAGAGCCCGACACCTACCCTGCATAGCAAAACCACGGCATGTTTAGCGCTGGCCGATAAAGATAAACTAAATTTTTATGCTACCCACTTAATTAATTGATAGATTACCGAGGAGAAACCAGGTTTAGTAGCGGGATGGCAGCAGTCGTGGCGTGTTCCAAATGGCGTGCGCAATATAGGAGGGGTGATTGAGGACAGCAGCCATTATAGTGTGCTGGCCTATTTTACAGGGCCCTTCGGAAAAGCCGCCCTCCTGTTATGTGCATGTTGCAATCCCACTTCCTCACCAACCTAAAAACAGCAAGCGTCACCGGCGTGATTCCGGTTGCCGAGATTCGGTGAGACAAACCGTGATTTAGAAGGATCACACCGGCAGGCTCCAGCCAGCGGAGTTGGCGCAACTAATCTCCGCGTTTCGCTTCCTCGCCACTCCAGGCAACTCGTCTTCCTTCTCTTTCACGATCTGTATCAATCCGCACCATGACATCACCAGGTTCTCCATCGACGCCACTCGTCACCTCGGCTTTCCATGGACTTCCTGCTGAGCTCCTGGGCGCCATAGCGTCCTATTTGCCTAACAAGGACATAAAAAGCCTGCGCTTAGCGTGCAAGTACTTGGGCGAGAAAGTGTTACTGCGCATCCGTCGCGTTTTCCTGTCCGCTAACCCGCTCAACGTCAAAGTCTGCAAGGCGATTGCAGACCATGAAACGTACCGACTGAGGATTGTTGAGCTCATCTGGGATGATGCACACATCGAAAGACCGCCGGATCCTATCCAGAACCGGCATCCATGTGGACATCACTGTGAAAACTGTGTGCGCAAACAGCGCGACCATTTTCGCATGTGGTTTGAACTCGCATGCCGCGAGAATCTCGACGACGTGGAAAACGTGATGACGCAGCATGGGAATTATCCCGGCCAGGACGCCAGGGCGCAGTGGATAGATGCGCAGCCATCGTTCGAAGAGCGGGCGCGCTATTACTTCGACTTGTACAACCAGCAGTGTGAGATCATGAAGACGAGTGAAGATGCATTCACCATACCGCACGCGTTCAAGCGCTTTCCCTCTCTGCGAAAGATTACTCTCACGCCGGCAGCCCATGGCGCATACTTCACGCCGCTGTACGAGACGCCCATGATCAGGGCGTTCCCCTACGGTCTCAACTGGCCAACTCCGCGCGGATGGCCGACTGCGAGACGAAACGTTTTTCTCCCTGTGAATGGGTGGACCGATTCTGAGCGGGACAAGAACCAGAAAAACAAGTGGCGTGGATTCCGTATACTGACGTGGATGCTTGCAAACCACGAGCACAACATTGCCGAATTCGTCGTCGACTCTAGCTTGCTAAACACTGGAGTGAATGGTCACATATTCGACAAGCCTTGCCAAGAGTACAATGATTTCGTTGCGCTTCTCAGCAAGCCTGGATTTCGCCACATAGATCTTTCTCTCGTCGTGGGCGGGCAGAGCGACGCTGGTTGGCCCATGTTTCGCAACGGGCATTTGCGAGATGCCCTGAGCAAAGGCGTGGATCTGGAGCACGTCAGCATCACCTCGAATGCTCATTCCGAGTTTATATGGTTAAATAGGGAGAGCGACGATGGGAATTTTATCCCGCTCCTTACTATCTTCCCTGTTGACAAGTGGCCGAAGCTGAAGCACATCGGGCTCCCGGGTTTCATTGTCCGAAAGCCAGATCTCATATCGTTTCTTTCTGCGCTACCAAAGACAGTCGAGTCGGTTGATCTGAGCTTTCTTTTGGTTCAAAAGGACCATGGTACTCTTCGGGAGCTTGTCATCGCGATGCGCGAGGAGCTGGACTGGCGCCAGAGGGCTGCAGGCTACAGGCCTCGCGTCATCATGGGTCGCTTTTACGATTACGGTATATCTCAGTTCCCGGGGCAGGCAGTTTGGGTGGATGATGAGGTGAATGAATTCATCTATGGGAAAGGAGAAAACCCGTTTGAAGATGAAAGGCCTAATATCCTTCGGTTTGGTGTGGGAACCATGCGAGACGTGTTTGATCCAACGAACCAGAAACTCATTCCCCTAGATTTCTGGAAGACTATAAACGGGGCAGATTAGTGGATGGCGTGGGAGAGTAAATACCAACCTGTGTAAGATTCTCGTGGAGAAAGAACATGCATCAGTCAATTAATTCTTTGCGATGGTAGTTTATAAAACTGTAGCAGATATAAATGGTTAATGAAAGCTTGAAGTATCCGACCGGAACAGACGTACGCAAAATTGAAGACATGTATTATTTACATTTTATAAAATGGAAAAATCAGGTTTCCTGGTTGACTTTCCCTTTAAAGAAATCCAAGCTAAGGCTATCTGAGCAGAGCATGGGTTCTAGATAAGCCAGCAACTAAGATGCAATTCAGATGTCGCAGTCAGCCTTGCGGCGGAGGCGCAGGACACACACAGCTGAGCACTGCCCCGCCGCCTTGATGGATGCCTAATCAACACAGAAAATGAGGCTGCACTTTTCTGCCCAAATCACGTACAAGCTGAGATGGTCCTGTAAATACCTCAACTGTTGGAATGTAATCCTCGGTCAATAATCTCTGCTAAATTTTGGCGCATTTGTTTCTCTGTTTGTGGCGTCCAAGATGGAGGCCATTGGCATTTCTGCCAACATCATTGCGGTTCTGCAGGCATCCAAGCAAGTCATAAACCTATGCACCAAGTACATCGAGGGCGTGCATGATGCACCCAAGGACCTCAGACACATCCTCATTGAGATCTCTGCTCTCAGCGGCCTTTTTGAGCCGCTCAAGGTCCTCGTCGGCTTTGACAGTGAGACGGCAGTGCTGGACGCCCAGCTGTCGGCTCCTGTAGAAGGGTGCCTGAGAGCGATCCAGGAGCTAGATGCAATGCTTGGGTCTTCCAAGATGTCTGAACCCACGCAGTGTATGCAGGATGATGACGATGACCGGAGGTCTCAAGGGAAGCGTCGGAAGCTGACCGATCTCAAACTTCAGTTGGCTTGGCCATTGAAACGGGAACGAGCCAAGAGACTTCTGGATCTACTGACAGTGTATAAGAGTACTATAAACCTGGTATTGAGTAGTCATGGGATGTGAGTAACGGCCGGTTCAGCTCTACAGCTTGTTCCCACGATAGAGGCTAACCATGTATCTAGATCCCAGCTGCAGAGAATCGGCCAAGACATGAGATTATTTCGCACGGTTCTTGATAGTGAGTGCTCTACATTTGTATCGTTTATCACATTGCTCGAGGCTCACCGGGTGGTCTTCATCCCAGATGCGGGCCGAAGAAAGATTTTGAACTGGCTGGTCACTGTGAACCCATCCTTCAACCACAATCAGGCCCTGGATCTCCATCAAGATGGGACATGCAAGTGGGTGCTGTCCTCTGAGGCATGGCGGAAGTGGCGACTCGGCGTCTATGGCGACGCCTCCAAAGCTTCTCGAGGTATATGGATTTACGGCATTCCTGGAGCGGGAAAGACCATTTTAGCATCTTTTCTGATTACTCAGCTGAAACGCATTGTGGATGGAGTCTATAAAGGTGACGACGAAGGTCGCGAACAGGAAGATGAAGAGGATAACGACAGTGAGAGTGAAGGTTACGAAAGCGAAGAAGACAAGGACAACGATGACGAGTTTGGTCAGTACAATATAGCTGCAAAATACGCCGGGGACGATAAGAATAGCGCACGCAGTGATTCTGGGAAACCCGATAGTGATGGCGACCTCACCATGGTGAATGGGTTCTTGGAGGAATCTGCTCTGCCAAAACTAACCGTATACTATTACTGTCACCACGCACGAAACCACGACGAGATGGGTCATTTTCTAGCTTGGATGCTCAGTCAACTCTGCACCAAGGCCGAGGATATCCCACAACGCATCTGCGATCTTTTCGAGACTGACTGCCGACCATCATCGGATGACCTAGTGGACGCTATCAAGGAGATGGCGATTCGGTTTTCTAAAATTCTGGTTTGCGTCGACGCGGTTGACGAATCACAGAAACGAGAAGGTCTCGCCAAATTTCTAAAGTATCTGGCAACAGATCCTGAATTCGGATCGTTTCACGTCGTGGTTACAAGCAGGAGGGAGATGGATATCGAGCGCCACCTCTGCGCCTTCACCAAGTTGCCCATGTCAAACGAACTAGTAGACCGCGACATCGAGAGATATTTGAAGGAGCAGCTCAAAGAAGACCGAACGCTTCGACGATTCTCAGCTGGGCTGCGCGATGGTATCGAAGAGTCTTTGCTATCCAAGGCAAACGGAATGTCAGTTCCCCTGTTTTCTCACTGTTGTTAAGAGATCTCTGTCTCGTCCATTGTACTAATGCTCAGAAATAATCTAGGTTTCGATTGGTTGTTTGTCAGCTTCAGGTGTTGAAAAAGATGCCTCTTGAGTCCACGGTCTGGAAGGCATTGGAACAGTTGCCAGAGACGCTGGACGAGACGTATGACCGCATTCTTTCTGGTATTCCCCAAGAGTGGGCGTACATAGTCCGGAGTGCCTTGTGTCTTCTCACTTGCATATCATCGGTGTCCATTAAAGAACTGATCCTATTCGCAACCCGGAGTCGCGGCGATGACGGCATAGCAGTCCAGGTAGAAGAGGAAGGGCCAAGTGAAGAGGCGTTTGAAGAAGTCATGGGTTGTTTGATCAGCACGTGGAACAAGCGCGATGCAGAGCTGACCAAGTGGAAGCATGTTCGGCTTGCCCATTACACAATCGGGGAATACATTGGATCCTCTCGCATCTGTTCAAGTTCGGCATCCTTCTTCTATCTACCTACCTTCGAGGCCATGAGCTTCTCGGTCAAAGCCATGTTTCAAGCACAGACGTGCGACTGCTGGGATGACAAACCAAGCCAAGAGCTCAGGAAATACTGTCGTCGAGAGTTTCCGACCCTATTGAAAATTGCAGACACAGTCATTGCGAGCAACAATGAACTGACAACTCTTATCAGCACGGCCATGGACCCACGTATGCAGAACTATAACTTGGTATTTGAGAGGCCCTTTGGTAGAGATTTTGGCGCATGGTTGAGATGCTCGAAACAAAAAAGGCCCGTTTGGGTTGCCTTGGCCATTTTAGTCAACTTGATCACCAAGGAGCTATACGCCACCACTACAGCTGTTCTGTTGCAATATTCTGCCCAGCAGGCCGCCGATATTTGTTCATATGAAGTTGAAGGCTGGGAAGACACATCCATGATAGCATGGCTGGCTCGAAACCACTTATACGCATATCTGCTTCTAGTTTTGGAGCGGTGCGGCACCCAACTCGGGCATCGCAAAGACTCGTTGCTTATATGGGCACTGGAGCGCTTTGATCGGTTTAAACTGCCTCAAGAGACGCTTGGCGCCCTCATAAGTGCCAAGGCGTCAGTCAATCCAGAAGGTGTTAGGGTCACGCCATTGCAACTGGCCGTCGCTCATTTGCAAATCCACGATGTCAAAATTCTCCTCAAGAACGGCGCAGACCCCAATGCCGTCGGCTGTCCTGACGGGTGGATTCCGTATAAACTGAGGCATTTTGAGGGCGGTTTAAGTCCCTTGTCCAAGATTCGAGACATGCGTGCAAATGTGCTGAACACCTGGGGCGAAACAAGCAGAGAAATTGCTCAAGATATTGAGGACTTGCTGGTCAATGCTGGCGGGCACGAGGCCTGTGCGTGGCGTACTAAGGATTTGAAGGGAGGCAACCTGCATTCTGTTGGGAATGAAGGACTAAACAGCGTGTCCCTATCGATTGATGGAGAGGCAATGTGTTTCGGTCTATACAGCGGCGGAGTCTCGGCGGGTGCGCCAAGCGGCACCGTGCAGGCTGATTACCGTAGAGACGAGACTATGTAAGTACATTCTGAATCACTCAACGGTTTATTACCGTATTCTAGATTCCTGAAAGATGTATCTTTAGAGACTGATGACCTAGCTAGAACTCTCGGTAGTCTCCACGGTCTAAGAACCCGCGAGGCTCCCCCGGCACGGAGGAACGTGCTGGCTAACGAGCAGCTGCCTGGAATACAGAATCTTGGATCTGATGCCTAGGAGGATAGTATTCTTTTTTTTCAACTGAATTTAAACTTAAACCTAGGCATTCAGATTATTGGGCGTTGCATCTTTCTGTTTTTGAGAACGTGGTTATCAACTGCGGCGCATCGGCGTTGCAAAACCCTAATTGCTTTGGTATGCGGTTTGCACTGAGCAAGACGGACTTTCTTATCCAAAGAATTTTGACGCAAAAAAACGATTAGTGATTTTATTTTAATACCGAACTCATATAATCATACAAAATACTCAGTGCTGGCCGAACTGCTTTTATTGCGTGCAGTTACTCACTGCTGCCTCCATCAACAACGTCACGTATTGTCGATGCAGCCACCCAACCACCCCCCCGTATGGGTCAGGCTCCTCTGAAGCCCCTTTGGTCCCATCAAATGTAAGACATTTCATTCGAAACTCGGCTATTTGCTTTTCCTTGTCGAGATCCGCGCGCAGCTCGAAGAGCGTGTCCAATTGTATGGGTACGGGTGGGTTTTGTCTCGGGCCGAGGCAGGCTCGGAACGTCAGGGATTGCGCAGTCTTTTCTAGAACGACGTGGTGGTGCGTGATGACTGTGCCTTTGAGGTGGTTAGTAGTCGGCTCTTCATACTGTGTCATCTAAAACAGAAATTTAAAATAAAATAAAAATAAAAATCACAAACCTGGCTCGTAGGTGCTGCTGAGAAGCTCCTCCTTTGTCCACAGGTCTTCCTTGTTCGTCTCGTCTCTGAACGCCTGCATGATTCGCCTCTGGATCTCATGTCCTTTTGGTCTATTAGTGGATATAGTGGCCCTTTCCAATTATTTCACGTACCGTATCCTCCCCACATGCCAGCGCAAAAATGCTCCACTAATTTGCTTCCTCCATGCTGTGCGTCTTCCAGCAATTCCGGCTTCAATTGTGAGAATGGCACCCTTCTGACGCACATCTCGTGGGAAGTAGGCTTGTTCCAGGGATTGATTTGCGTCATAATTGGGTGCCGAAATAGGTTATCCGTGTCGGGACCGAATTCTTCGAACCGGCATTTGCGCATCCAGAACCAGAAGCCTGTTGTGCCCACCGCAACAACTCCACAGGTGGTTCCCGCCAAGGCGAGAAGCCGCCGACGAGTAAACAAGGAGAACCGAGACATTGTACAGGTTAGAATGATACTCGGTTACAGAAGAGAACCATTAACGAAAGCCCTCAGCATTTTAAAAATCGACAGGAATGCGATGCCAAGTCGCATTTAAGCCGCCTAGTCCAACTGCAGAAATATTCCGTCCTCAGCCAATGATTGACCCACATCGTTTTAGCCTCGCGAGTCGCGGCTTCGGCTTTCCCATCAAAAGCGAGCGAGATTAAACTGAAATTTACGTTTACGATTGGTGCGACGGTTTCTTTTTCGGGTTCGGCTGGGTTAATTTGACACGTTTCTCGCACAGACGAGGCACAGACAAGATTTCGTTTTTTGCCAAGCTCGACATCTGAAGCTGAGTTTAATATTTTAGAAATCGCTCGACCATTACAAGAAATAGGAAGATGGGTACTAAAGAACGAATTGGTCTCGATTTTAAAGTTATTGGGCTATTTAACCGACCTCTCCATCACTTGTCAATGATACAAAAACCCCGTGGATGACAGTCTTGAGTATCATTGACAAGTCTTCTCGACCGAATTACGGCATAAAGAAACCAACTGCGCCCGAGATTTATTTTTTGAATGCGTTAAACACCAATCATGTCAGAAAAATGCCGGGCCAACGATGGGCCAACATGGAGCGTATGCTTCCCATAGGCGCCAGCATTAACAAAGGTCTCTTGAGGAACCACATAGCTGCTGCGTTCTACCATCCTAGCTAGTCTCATTCTCAATCTTCATACCGATACCGGCAGTGTTCGGGTGCTGTGCTGGTTAATTATGTGCGCAGCCCAGACTTTGTGGGATTGATTTGAAGCTTCATGATTTTTCAAATCAAATAGACTAACTATCCAGGTATTTAGACAATGTTAGGACAATTTCTTGAACTCTAGTTTACTAAATATTCAACAGCAGGATATTCAAAGAACAAGTTAGACTCATGTTTAATGCCAATTCTCTTCCTGCTAACGGTTTCGACGATTCCATCATCCATCTCCTTCACCCTAACATACCCGTGGACATAAAACCAAACTGCTAATAGAAATGATATTTAATTTAATTGACTGGAGAATAGTTTTATTTCTGATTCGAGTTCCCACTTAGACTTTGCATTTCAACCTAACTCCGACTGCATTATGAAAGGCTCGTATAGGTGGTGGTTCTGAGGGATCTGGGCTGAGAATCAACATTGCAAGTGACTAAAATCCCAATATATCACGACAGCTTATCCCTTTGAGTGCGGTAAGACTGTATTTAGGTACCAAGCAAAGTATCATGCCAACCACACAAAGCAACATTGAAAGTATTGGATCTTTAAATTTGGTTTATAAATAATAGAAATATTAATAATTGATTGACTTGTTTATAGCTGTATTGTATTTCCTCAGTACCCTTTTTTGCTTGGTTGAATGTGGCGGGGTATGCAAGTGTAGTCTTACCGCACTTAAAGGGATAGTAATTATAATGCTTTGAGGCGACTGACCTTATTCGTGTGCGGGAAGTATAATATGCTCTGCCTATAGCACGATATCGCAAGATTGACACCTGTAGTTATGTTTACTCGTGATACACAAAACGCGGCAATGTTTTACCGACCAAGGCGACCAAACGGCCTACCTAACCAAACTTATCACTGCTCTCTAGGTTAGAACCTGATGGGTCGACCCAGTATTTTCCACCGTGCCGCTTTCCACTGAGATCCTCTTTGTACCAATAGAGATTGGAACGTGATTGCCCGTCCTATGAGCACTTGATAGGAATTTGGAATTACCCCTCAAATCCGCAGTAGCTCACGATTGTGGTATTATCCAAACGTTGTTCTGTAATTACGTATCCAGTTCCAATGCATCCCGAAGTTTCCGACCCGAGATCTCGGATCAACCGGCTCGGTTTATGGCTTGAAGCCGTGGTGACATCAAATACAGACTGCCGAATTCTCCCCTATACGCGCATCGACATCAGCCTAAATGCTGTGGCAAAAGTATGCAAGAGACTTACCCCTGCAGATGGCAAAAGGCATTGCATTTCCGGGCCATGGCCCCTCAAACTTGCCTTCTGGATTTAATAGCGCACCAGCGGGGCCTTTGATTCCGTTTCTGTAGCACCCAGCATAGTCGGTATCCGCCCATGCACGCATGGTTGAGGAGCAAAAGCACTCGGTAGTTTGGGAATTCGAACCCCGCTCGACAAGGCAAATACGATATTTCAAGGATCGGAATGTGCCTTTATGATTTACCCCTCAGCAGCCATGTACAATTTCATGTATAAATTCGCCGTGGAATAATGATAAGCTCGAGCTGTGTGATTGCTTGATTCTAGCATCCAGCCATCGAGTTGAGCACATCTTTTTTTTTGGCTATTCAATTAAGTCCCCACATAACAATGCGGGTAATGTCTTATCTCGCTGCATGTGTGCTTGCGTTAGTCGCATACGCACGCTGCGACACCAAGTACACAAATCCCATCATCCCTGGGTGGCACTCTGACCCCAGTTGCATTTTTGTTTCGGAGTGGGATGACACTTTCTTTTGCACGACATCCACATTCCTGGCTTTCCCAGGGATACCCATCTATGCTAGCAAAGACCTCGTCAATTGGAAACTTGTCAGCCATGCGTTGTCCTGTGCCAGCCAAACCCCTCAGTTGAGCAATACGACGGGGCAGTCGGACGGCATTTTCGCATCCACGCTGCGCTTTCGCAATGGGACCCTGTGGCTTACAACGGCCTTGGTGCTTACCGAATCAGGTACGGAGCCTGATATTCTTATATTCACGTCCACCAGCCCTTACGAAGACGCTGCGTGGAGCGATCCGATCATTGTCCAAGTAACCCCCGCCTCTGGTATCGATCCAGACCTTTTCTGGGACGATGATGACCAGCTGTATCTCACATTGTCCGCATCTTCCCGTGACTCGTTTTCGTCCATTATCCAGTCTCCCGTGGATACATCAACTTGGACGGCCACTTCCTGGAAAAGCGTATGGAACGGGACAGGCGGGGCCTACCCTGAAGGGCCGCATGTGTACAAAAAAGACGGCCTGTATTATCTGATGATTGCGGAAGGGGGCACGGAAACAAACCACTCTGTCACGATTGCTCGCTCTACCAATGTCACTGGTCCGTATGAATCTTACTCAAAAAATCCCATCCTCACCAACCGAGGCACGGACGAATACTTCCAGACGGTTGGGCATGCAGATCTCTTCCAGGACAAAACTGGCAACTGGTGGGGCGTGGCCTTGTCGACCAGATCAGGGCCCGAGTGGAAGATTTACCCTATGGGAAGAGAAACGGTCTTGTATCCTGCAGAGTGGGAAGATGGAGATTGGCCAAAACTACGACCGGTGAGAGGTTCCATGACGGGGCCACTCCCCCAAAAGACGCGCAATATTGCAGGCACAGGGCCGTTTGCAGACGATGGTGATGACATCAAGTTCGAGCCTGGCTCCAAGCTGCCCAAACCCTTCCAAACATGGCGACCTCAACCGCAGTCACTATTCACTATCTCGCCGCCAGGACATGCCTCCACGCTGAGGATCACACCATCGCGGTCCAACCTGACTGGAAACGCGTCTTTTGACCCGACTCAAGATTCCATATCGTTCGTTTCTCGCCTACAAACAGCCACACTGTTCAACTACTCCGTAGACGTCCTGTTCGAACCACGTCTCGAGGGTGAAGAAGCGGGCATCTCGGTTTTTCTTACGCAACAGCAGCATATTGATCTTGGGATCCAACACCTGTCCACTTCCGACGGCGCCCTCTCACCACACTTTGTGTTCAAGACCGAAGCATACGGCTTGACAGGCTTCGCCGGACCCGAGCCCGTCGTTTCGCCGGTTCCAGATGCATGGCTGAATCAGCCCATCACACTGCGAGTCTCGGCACCCAACGATACTAGTTTCGTATTCTCCGCGGCGCTGGCCTCTGAGCCCCGAGGAGAAAAGGTTATGGGCCAGGCCAGCGCACAAATTGTCAGCGGCGGCAGCGGTCCGTTCACAGGTGTGTTGGTTCAAAGGCTGTGCTGTTCGGTATCCGAATCGCTAACCCATCCCAGGCGCGCTTTTAGGTTCCTACGCCACGAGCAATGGTGGCTATGGAACCACACCTTCATATGTGAGCAATTGGAAATACGCGCCGATCGCCCAAGAAATTGCCAAAGGCGTCTATGTAGATGCGTGAACAATGCCATCAAGGTTCCCTCTGACGCGTCGTCCAACCGTCTCAACTCCCTGCTCTAAGTTGGCGTGAGGCCGAGGTCTATTATTCTCCCGCGTGTCTCGGTTGCTGTTTCAGTCACCAACGCTATTTCTCCGCTGACCATATATTCTTTCCGCTTACTTACTATAGCGAATCCGAAAAGATAGCGGCCAGTCGGGTGCAACGACCCTGGTTTCATGTTAATGGACTAGCGCGTGGCCCATGAAAGTTTATGTGTGCGAACCATGAACATGGTGGTGGTATGTTGGGTAGCAATGTGACAAACGCAGCCATGTATATCCGCTGCCTCGGTCTCGGGTCAAGTTTTTTTTTTTTTTGGTATCCGAAAGTTTTACAATACTACCCACCCAATGCCCCCAACACTATATTCGCACGAACTGCTGCTGGAAAATGCCGCGACGAGACTGTGTTACCCTACGGCACACCAACCCGAGGGATTTACGGTCACGTGAAATATGGTTCTGGTTTTTGTTTGGATGATGAAGTCTCTGCTTACATGCCATGGTCCAGCGGCAAGAGTTGCGGTCTTGGCTGACTTCCCGTAGGATCAGGGTGGCTAGATTCAATAGTGTGTCGTAAACAGTAAACGAATGGGGTTTTGTTGGTTGACAGGATGCAGGGTATTGTCATAGTCCCATGACTCATAGTCAAAGTTTGGAAAAGATTTGGGTTTTAAGGTTGAGATTGATACCCAAGGGAAATGTGATAAGAAAAACTAAGGTCCAAGGCTGCATCAACCCCCCCAGCAACAATCATTGTGTCACAGGATGCTGCACGTGGGAATTTTTGTGCATTCTTGGCATGACTTCCAAGACTCTTCATAGGCTGGCGATCGGCAGTGTGTGTGGGAAGAAAGAAGCTAGAAGCAGTAGTTTGCGACACCTCGTTTATCGTATCGTGCGTGGCTTGGTATACGAGAGAGGGTGAGTGGTCCGTTGCACAAGATGATGTGAAACATATCCGCGGCTATCCTATGCTCGACATAGGCGGTTGGTTACGTTTGGTTGGGCCTCAAGAGGACATTTTATTATGGGTTGGTGTACATCCAATCACGCATTTGCCGGTTTCCTCTACATGGGGTGGTGCAAGGATGAAGCTGGTCTAGCACTGCGAGAGCAAGAGAACAAAAAAAAAAAAGAAAAAAAAAGGGCGGCAATCTCGTCAACCCCGTCAAACCAAGCAAAGAACGAGAGCGAGCAGGACGCGAATATGCGTTCACGATGCAACTCAAATGGGACAGGTCATATTGATCGGGGACCGGGACGGCGGTCATCCAAGTCAGCGGCGGCAAAGGGACAAAGATAGAGTGCGACAGGCGGTCCCCATGTCCCCAGGCTGCGGGTGCGATTGAGGCACGGATTAGCTTTTTTTGGCTGATGGCTTTTTGGGACGCAAAAGGCTAATGTACTCGGGACACGTGGAAGACCCGGCCATGTGGGGGAAGTGGTGGAGACGCTGGGCGGGAAGATGGATGCCAGACAGGGCAAGCCAAGGCGCGACAAATTACATAGTACCAACAGGGTCCAACGGGGCCCTGCTCCTTCACAAGCCAGGCACGCCGAAGGGGCAGGGGTGGTCTCTGTCTTGCGGCGTATGTACGTGTTTTCCTTAGGCTTCTGCGCGGGCTCTCGGAAACATCGGCCATGTTCCCGGGAAGAAGCCCGCGCGCACATGGTGGCGATGGTAACGTAGTGTTTCGCTGCAGATGGGGATGAGATTCTTCCTTCACCGGCGTGCGTTTTTGGGGGCTAGCGCGGGGCTCACGGGCCTCCCCCCCCCCCCCTCCTCCTTCTCTGCTGGAAGTGTTCCTTTGCTTCTTCTGCGTTGCTTCTGTGGATGCTTCTTTTCTTTTTCGGCCGAGGTACGCCACGTTTGGCTAAGAAAATTGTTGTAGCAGACGGGCGCTGCGCATGCCCTGCCAACGGCGGCGAGTGGTGCAGCCGATGTCAGTCATCGCGTGGGAAACGAGCGGCGGTGCGAGAGGCATTGATGCTCATTTGTGAGCAGTCAGCTTTCACATTTCGCGAGGCCGAAATCTCAGGCAGAGGCGATTTTCCCAGGCTGCCTAGAGCCCTTCTTGGGATGGATGGATGGGGTAGGTACTGCTGTAGGGGGGGCGGACTTTGTGTGGAGGCGGTGTAACGAGAGCGAGAGAGAGGGAGAGAACGAAACTAACTCGTCGACGCCTCAAGCAAGCAAATGAGAGAGAGAAATAAAAAAAAATAAAAAATGTGTGTGGCGGACTATGTCTCGCATCCCTGGACGGTCAGAAACGAAGCAATTTGAGCTCTGGGGCCAACCCCGTTCCACCAAAGCCTCTCTCCTGTGGGGGCCCGTGGCCTATGTCCGCGCGGAGAGAAGGCGGATATGGTGCTGCCAATGGCGGCCTCGTGTTCGCTCCAGGGTGTGCCGCTGGATTCAGATTCTCGAGCCAAGTCTAGACCCATTTCAGCACCAAGCCGGATGCGGCGGAAGCAGGGCCAGTGTGGTCTAGCACGCTCGAGCACGCTGCCGCTAGCTCTCGCAATCGTTTGTGATGTGACGTATGTATTACTATCCGTGTGGTCGCGGCGCTCTCTGCTAAATTACTAGCTTGGGCTGTGAGCTGTGGGGAACGCTTCCCCCCCTCTCTCGACCGCCCCCGAAGCAGTATATCCCCGTTGTTGCGCAGCGTGCGTATACATGGCGAGCCAAGCCTTCTCGTCCCTTCGTGGTGGCAATGGATGCTTGCTTGCTTTTTGGCCCATCCATCTCCTTTCCCGTCGGCACCCCGTCCCATGTGGAGATAAGACATCCACCTGGGCTCCAGCTCCCTGTTTCGACTCCTTGTCCACACGCGACTGACAAGGTTTTCGGCTTAAATAATACTCACTCACCACCGTCCGCAACCAGCGTCAGTCACTTGACCGTCCCGTCCGTCGTCTGCGCCTCGCTCTCTCTCCCTTGGCCGAGCCGCCCTATCACAAGCCCAATTTCAATCTCTCGACGCACAGAGATTTCAGCCTTGCTGTTTGCATCACCTTCTTCTTTCCTTCTTCCATCTTTCTTCTTCTCCTTTAGCCGGGTGCCCCTACTTTTCTTTCTCCTGCTAGCCCGCACTTCGCCACTATGACCATCTACGACTTGTGTAATAAACCGCCAATCCACGAATGATCACGCTACAGACGCCGTAGAAACTACACTACTACTCGCTTTGACTTCTCCTTTCCATGACATCGGTGGCTGCCGTCGTATTTTATTATTATTGAAACAAACATCAAGTTGGCTTCTCTTCACACACGCACTTCGCCATTCCATACACAATAATGCAGTCCCACAAGATCAACCAGTCCTCGTGTCGCTTGCTGCGCACGACAAAGGCCGACAGGCCCTTTTCAAAGGTGAGCCCACAGTCACTCCACCGTTTAAAATCCCCCATTACCGTTTCCCCTTCTCTTCCTGCGGCGATTGGGAAGGGGAAACACCACAAAAGCGACGCCTGGCACTGCAGCATCACTAACTGTCTCCCAACCCCAGGATCTGAAGGATCTCTTCGCCACGCTAATCGTCAGCCTTTTGCCTCTGACGACACACCGTGTGCGCTTCACAAAGGTGGACTACACCTTCCTATCCGAAGATGCCATCGCCAATCTCGGCAATCTTAAATTCTCCCAGTCCAACCGCATGACGGACCCCAAGGAGCCCAACCGCATCATCACCACCACCGCCACCACCACCTTCTCCATGACAAAGGAGATGGCCCGCTCTATTTGCCAGCGCTTTCTGGATGCTCGCTTTATTGAATCGGCGGATGGGAAGCACGAGGAGGTCTACAGCCTGAAGGGATTGGTCATGCAACTTACCCCAAAGGGAATTACTGTGCTGGATCGATTCTGCGCAAGGAACGGGGTCGAGCACCCGCAATTAGCCAGCCTAACATCTCTCTTCTCGACACAGCTTATTACTCTGGAGAGAGACCAGAACACCGACGACATGTTCCTGGACCAAGGCACCATCGAAATTATTTTTACACGATTTATTGGAGGAGGCGGCGGCGGCAGGGGTGACCGGTCTCCCGTGGAATCAAGGTCCTCGTTTGACCACAGCAACGTGTCCGGCGTCAAGATGGAGCACAAGTACCACGGACGAGTGTGTCACGACACATTTACAGGCAAGGCCGGTGTCGACTGGCTAATGGACTGCTCGACCACGATCGACAGGTCAGAAGCCCTGGAAATCGCTTCGCTATTCGTCGCCTACAATCTGATCGAGCTGCTCGTCAGCGATCGCTCATACTCGACGCAGCACCCCCTCCACAGCCGTTTCCAGCCGACAAAAAACGCCGTTTACGTCGTGTCCCGGAAAGGGAAGAACCTGGCCCAGAGCATGGGCCAGGTGGGCTGCACCTCGGAGAACAGGAGCGAAACATCCTCACACCACCACCAGCACACGTACAGCATCAAGGACTCCAACACCCAGAGACTGGACAAGATCCTCACGAACCCCACCCTCCGCCTTCTGTTCCGAGAAAACCTCCGAGAAACTCTGTGCGAGGAAAATTTATCGTTTTATCAGGAGGTGGACGAATTTATCAAGAAGTGCAAAGCAATTATGCGCACACTAAGAATGGACTCGGACACCTCCGCCATCACCAAGGCGAAGGACCTCCTCGCACACTCATACGGCATCTACAACGCCTTCCTGGCTCCCGGCTCACCGCGCGAGCTCAACATTGAACACCAGCTCCGAAAGAACCTGGCAAGTCGAATGACCAAGGCCATTACCCAAGACGTGGCCCTGTTAGACACCCTCCAAGAAGTCACGCATCTGTTTGAAGACGCTCAAAATGCCGTCTTTAAACTGATTGCAAGTGTAAGTTGACCAGTCTCCATCAACCGCCTCTACCAATACCGCATCAGCTCACACTCTCCAGGACTCGGTACCGAAATTCCTTCAAAATCAGAAATACGAATATGCACTGGCGCAGGCAGGTGTCTTTTGATGAAACACGGCGGTAACTGTTTTTTTATTTTATTTTATTTTATTGTTATGTACAGCACGCTCAGACACGAATGACCTCGATAAAATACATAGAACGGCTAGGTAGATTTACTTGGGTGGGATTTCCCCTCATGGAAAGCAAACATGAGTGAGGGAAGGTGGGAGAGGAAAGAAATACAGGGAAGCCCCCTGGGCTCATGGCACATACCAGACGACACTTTTTTGTTGGGAGTTAGTGACATCACATATTCGGGTTTTTATTATATCAATGACTTTGTATTACTGGCTTTTTTATTATTATTCTTTCTTCCTCTTGTATGACAGTCATGCCGACGGGGAGAGAGAGAGCCATCAGTGCTCGGCCTATACACTATACTAGACGCACCCATTTAGCTTCTCGGTTCTCCTTCATCACCTGTCCGTCCATTATGCCGTGCACGTACGCCTCGCTGCAGTATTCGTGGCACGGCCGTTCTTCTCGATCGCGCACCTCGCTCAGCCGCAGTATAAAGGGCATCTGCCCCCCCAAGAGCACGAAGATGGCGTCCCCGACTTCCACGTCCCGGTTCGATACGCCGATGAGGCCGCGCCTTGTGATGAAGAACTTCTTCTCGGCCACCTGCAGCGCTTCTGAGCTGCTTTCATCGCCGTTGTCCCATTTCCGTCTGCATGCTTCCTCGTCCTCGGGCCGCGCTCGTCGTACACCCATCGAGCTGGTCTCGTCGTCTTTGAAAAGCACCATGTCGACAGTCATCATCCGCCAAAACGCTTCCTCGTACGTGCCCCCGGATGGGTACATTCCATCTCGGCTGTGGTAGTACGGGCCAATCATTTCCTGCCAGTGATCGATGATGTGCACATCGTCGGGCTCTCCGGAGCCGCAGCAATCGCCAACCGCTTCCACCTCGTCCACTTCAAAGCCGCGGAGTTCCAGTATGGACTCGGAGAATGACTCTCTGATTTGTGGGGTGGATCTGCTGGCTGCGTTGTAGTATCTGTATTGGTACATCCAGGCCATGTCGAAGCTCTTGTATGGCTTATCCGACTCGGCGCACCAGTCGGGCACCCACGTTGGTAGTTCGGGATCCCGGTGTGTTTCGTAGGTCCGCAGGATGGGGAAAAGGCTGTTCGTCTCCGCGATCAACTTGCGGACCGAGCGTATAAAGACGACGCGGTGCGGCAGGGAGTAGTCTGCGGGCATCCTGCCGCCCAGGCCAAGCAATCCAAAGATGTAATCTCGAGGATCCGAAGCTTTTCGAGATCGGAATGCCTTGAGCGCGTATGCAAAAGTGATGCTGTTGTACATGGGGGACTGAAGAAGACGCATCGTCTGCGCTGTCGTCACGAATGTGGGAAACGGCTGAACCCCATCGTCCCCCACGCAGCAGCCGTCTTCAAAGTGGTAAAGGCAGTTCAGCGATGCCGTGAAGAAGTTTTTCAGGGGTAGTTCGTAGGTGCCACACACGACAGTGGCGTGTTTGGGCAGCATGGCCTCCTGCACCGTCCAGATGCGTGTCCACCAGGGGAGTTGCATGAGGCTCTCCAACGCATCGACCACCCGTTCGTCCCAGATCTGATCCCTCGCCTCGCCGTGCGATAGGTAGTGAGAATCGGCTTCCATGAGATCCAGGAGCTCAAACGCGAGCTCAACCTTCTTTCGCGGGAGCGTGTTGGGAGGATCAGGTAAAGGCGGGTCGTGCAGTTCCACGCCCGAGTCTGGCTCTAATTCCGTATGGTCCCCGAGCCAGAGAATGGCATGCGCCGTGCCGGCGTAAATGTGTCGCATGAGGTTGACCTGCTGGGACTTTTCCACATGGTCGCGCTGGTTGATGCACAGAGCATCGACCCAGAGATTTCGGCAGTGGCTGTCCCCCCGCAGCCTCCTTAGAGCCGCCTCCAGATTGGTGGTGACGGCTATCGTGTGCCCGTTGACCTGGATGCCGCGGCAGACGCCCGGGTCGCCCCAAACATACGAGAGCGCTTCATACTGATACTGGCGCGCGTCGTCCAGAGAGACGGTATACAATTCACACTGTATTGGGCTTTGGAATCTCCGACTGGGCAGGAGGCACAGGATGCGTATCTGGCGCTCGTTGGGGTCCAGGCGCTGATAGATGGACCGACGCGTTGGCGGGTCCCCCTGGATGTACGATTCTTCTCCCGGAGCACCAAGGTTCCTGCTTCGGGACATGGGGTTGCGTGTGAGGTCAAGGCGACCGCAGTGCTGGGCTCATATCCATGGAGTCATATGAAGACGGCAGAAGATTCGCATCCACCTCAACAAAAGGATTGGAACAAAATCAGGGCGGAGTCCACACCGCATCTGATCGGGTGTCTCATTACGGCATCCACGTGGAGTCGGCTAGCGCCGAAAGATTGCGCTACCACGTGACCCGGCCTTTATCGCTTTGGCCATCTGGCCATGATCAAGATCCATCTGGCACCGTCCACCACGTCTGGTTCGCATCGCCTATTTGTTGGAATGCCTCACAAGACGCGGCCAAATGTCCAAGGCGGCAATGCTCTTCGGACTGAATTTGCCGGAGGCGTCTAGTTCAAGGTTAAAGTCTAATCCTGGGACGGTGATAGGTCGGCTACGTCTTTGAGGCGCAAATGGACTGCAATTGATGAAGTAATTTTACTCTCATGTATTTCAACAGGATAAGTCCCTGCTGCGCTTCCAATTCTCTCCCCAGGGCGCCCCGAGGGGCTCCACGTATTGGATGCAGGCTAGGCCGATACTGGGTTCGTCGATCATAGGCTGATGCTAACATCGTTTTCCGTTCATGCGAGGGCGGGGCAGGGACTGATCGATGCATTTTAGTTGATCTCAACTGATTGTACGGTTAGTGGGTGACTTTAAAGGGGCTTACCAAACGCTGGCCATATCGTTCGTGTTATCGTTGACTTGCTCAATAAATTAGAGGCTATCTGCTTGCGACCACCTCTGCTCGATGACAGCTGCAGCCATATTTCTGATTGTGAAAAACAGAGAAGCCCGGGTGATGGGAAAGCCAACTAGAGTATCTACTAGTTGCGCTGCTTCATGCAGGTACCGAACCAGATCGTCGGCATCGGCCTCATCTTGAAATGCACCTGAACAAGGAAGACATCTTAGTATAGGTTAGGAACCAGTGTTAAACAATAATATTTTTTCTCCCCCAAAGGATCTTGTTGCATCACATCCAATTAATTATTTGGCACCAGAACCTTTACGGGCTTGACTTGTTCCTAGGATACCCTTGTTTAGCTGCCGGTTTCTCCTGGTGGAGTGAATCGCGCATTACCGGCGCGCGAACGGTGGAGCCTCACGGGAATAAGTAAAATTTGTGCCCGCATTTGTGTAGGCTCCAGCGTTGTGGTACCCTGAAAGAAGGAGATGGACACGTATAGCTTGGGATGCCGCAATCCTGCGAAAGGGTTCCCGCCACAGCTACACCGCTTGACTCACGCCGCCTCAGTCCAGAAGCCAGCGGTAAGGGCACAGATGGACATGTATGTAAGGGAGCAAAAATGTCTTAACCGTGGTTTGTTGGGTGAAGCCCATAGTCTGCGGCATACCCGACAAGCGAGGAATATTCGCCATGGATGATTCGCTCCTTTCCCGCCTCCCCATCGAGCTGCACCAGACTATCATTGGCTACCTGCGGTTCCCTGATACAGCTCATCTTCGGGCTACGTGTCGCCATTTTGCGTCCCTCATACCGACACAGACGTGCCACGTCCTAGATCTCCTCCGCGCCGATGACTCAGCCTGGGCCGTGAAGCGGCGCCGCATCACATGTGTCTTTTGCGCGCGCATGCGCCCCGCGTCCGCATTCACTGACAGGCAAAAGGCTGTGCAGCCCTTTTCGCGCTCTTGCATCGAGTGTCAGAAAATCGGCTTCGGGAGTGGGCCGCAGTGTTTTTCTGGACAGGTCCCTGCAAAGCTCCACCGAACGCGTATTACCGACAAGCAGACGGCAGTTCGCATGGACTGGAAGGAGACGGGAGTTTGTTCACAGTGCCATAATTGTTTCCGCCGCTGGGGGAAGGAAACAGCTGCGAGAGCAGTGTGCATCAGGTGCTATTTTGAAGACAATTCCTCTGGATTGAACCATGTCGAGTCGGCTCGACTACACAAGGATTTAGATCACAAAAGATTGCGACGCGGGCACCATCTGGATAAATTTGACGGGAGCCACCTGTGGGAGATGAGATATCGTTTCCACATCCCGACATATTCCTGGTATGGGTGGGATGAAGCGCCAAGCACTGTTCCCATCTGGAAGGGAGGAGATCGAGGCGTTCACGTCAGAGCACGGGAAGAGGCGGAAAGCCTATATTTTGAGGTTGAGTTGGAGAGCGCAGGATCGGGTGCAGAGGCCTGGGCAAATGCTAGGCGCTCATTGGAGAATGAGCTTCCTCGCGGCAAAACCTTGGCGCCGTGGATGCTGCCATGAGAAATACGAGGGGAATAGAGGCTTGGCGAGGACTGAAACGGTAATGATCTCGCTTGATGAGCCCTCCGTTTCGTTTGGTACAGTAAGCGGGATTAGCCAGGATAGGATTCCGGAGGTTTACGCAACGTCATGGATTTAAAAATTAAGCTTATGCAAGCTGAAAAAAAGGCTTCGCGGGAACACCACCCGAGCTTAAAACCATTCTCAACCATTGCTCACAGTACAGCGCAATGAGAGAGTCTACTGATGTGGTAACGAGCATTTTGCCCTGGCTATTTGAACCCTGGCAGGGGATGCATCGCAAGCTGGTGGAGTTCGGTTTTCGGGCCAATTCAAGCGGGATCCGGCTAAAAAAAGATGGTGACATATTATTGTATCAAGCTCTTCCGCGTGTCAGACCATACATGATTTGACACGCCTCCGCTATCTCTTTGCACTATGGAGGACGAAGACGGACCTGACTCGGCCGGGTATCCCGACGACCGCTCCCGAGCCCCAGAGGGCCACCTTGCTTGCAATTCATGTCGCAGGCGCAAGCTGCGCTGCTCGCGCGAGGTGCCCAACTGCCAGCACTGCCGCAAGACCAGCTCGGAGTGCGTCTGCCAGGCCAAGAGGGGCAAGCCCGGCATGAAGACGGGGGCGATAGAGAATCTGCACTGGAGATTGGGTCAGATCAGCCAGTTTCACATGTCTTGGCTTGATGCAGAGCATCCACTAATCCCGTGTGCCGTGCCGACGCATTGGAACGACCTGTTGCCAGACAGCAGTCCTCCCTGGAGAGATTAGCTGATCCGCCCCTGAGCCAGGATAAGGACCAAGGCACTCAGAATATTTTGTCTCTGCTTGTACGAGAACTTCAAAGAGTGATGGAAGGCTCATCGAATCAGGTCAGTTCTAGAAGGTAGCAAAATGGAGCCTCGGTAAAAAGAATGCGCATCGACCACAACATCAACTACGAGCAAACGTATCCTGGTAATTCTGCCATCGACATGCCTAAATATGAAAGCCTCGAATAATACATCAAGATATACTTTAGCCATGTGCATCCGTGGATACCAATGATCCACGAAGGCCGCTTTCGCGCGAGGTTGCATGATGAAGCTGAGCATGACGGGCTGCATTTGGTACTGCAGTCTATTATACTTGCCTCTTCGAGGTATGTAAGCGATAATGACCAACCTGAATCTGCAACAATGCCCATGGAGAAGTCAGAGAATCTCAGAGATTGGATTGTTTCAAAAGCAATAAAAAAGCTTTCGGTTGAAAATCTGCAGGCTCTCATAATCACTGCATTCAACGAGGTACGTACCAGATCGGCTCCGCTCGGAAGATGCGTGGCTCTAGCGAGTTTATAGATTGGCAATGGACAGACTTCTCAAGCATGGCCGTTGGTTGGCTCTTTGACTCGTATGGTGGAGTACCTCCAGTTGACTGTTGAGCAGGACGAAGTTGAACGACCTTGTTTTTCTCAGCCTTTTAAATCACTTGCTTCATTTAGAAACTGGACAGAGGCAGAGGAGAGAAGGAGAGTCTTTTGGAATGTATTTGCTTTGGACCGCTTCTGTTCCGTGACCATGGGCTGGAATACAAGTTTCACTTCTGACAACGTCAACCGTCGATTGCCCTGCGACGGAATCACATGGCGCAAGGAGAATCCCGTTGTGACCCCGTACTTTGGTATCTGGGACAAGTCGGCTGGAAAGATTGGAAACCTTATTGCCTTTATACCTGCTCACCCTGTGCCGCCACAGGCAGCAGATGAAGACGGGAGAACTCCATCCGGGGCTAGAATATCGCCAGGTGTTGGAGTCTCGACTGTCAACATGTCTTCTGTCGGGGCCTTTGCCTATTGCATGGCAGCCACTGAGTCGCTAAGCCGTGTTACGAGTTACTTCCTGCAACAAAGAGTCAACATTGATAATCAAAAGGAGCTCAGTGACTGGTTGACTCGGCTCAAGGAGCTTGATCTCCGTCTGGTTCATTGGAAAATGCTTCTGCCGCAGAAATGGAAAGTCACCATTGTCCAGGACTCACCGTCCCGGATGGACCCGAACCTCACGGTGGCTCATATTACGCACAACACATCAATGATTCTTCTTCATCAACCGATGACCTTCCCCCCACAGAATTGGCCTTTTGGGGCTGGACTTCCCAGTCTCTGCAGTGTTGATACTTGCCTAGCAGCGGCAACCGAGATTGCCACCACCACGGACCATTATCTGAAATACACGCCCGCGATGATGCCTCTCAGCAATCAATTTACGTTTTGCGTCTACATAGCCGCTCGGGTGTTTTTATTGTACTGGCGGCATAACCGGTCGGAGGGGCTCACCTCAGAGTTTTGGCAACTGATACAGCATCTCGATGCCATGTCCAAACGCTGGACGAGAAGTGTTGGACATGCACCCACTCATACCGACCTTGCTACAGCGTTTTCTTCCGCACTTGTGCAACTGCACACTCAATGCATCGAAAACGAAGCATTTTGCATCCACGTCTCTGGGTATACCGCATAAATCAAAGAAATCAATCGGCGCCCTTTTGCGTACCCCAGGCGAAAAAATTGCATCAAGCGAGAACTCGGGAGGTGTGCGCTCCAATTCACATCAGAGCTCGCAATTTACTGCGGATACCGTCCACGCAAGCGTCGCGCAGACTCAGGGGCCATCAAACGCACTGTCATCGTTTCCACCGGCCTTGACTCCCCAGAGCATGGAAAAATTAGCAACGCGCAACGATTACTCACAGCAACCCGTTACGGAGGCGAATAGTGGAGGCAGGATTATAGTCCATCCTGACTTGTACCATAGCGCCGGCGCCAGCGTCGGCGGTGGAGACCTGACGGCTTTGTGGCAAATGTTCCTGGATCAGCAGTTTGCGGATATGGACCGTGTTATATGTTATGACGACGGGATATTTGAGTGCAATTATGAAGGAGGAGGATGGTAAATTGATACTTTGGCGCGATGAAGGTTTATGAGAGAAGGATTGTCGAGATAGCGATTTTTGCACATCTTGTACAACACCAGCTAGGCAATTAATCTGCGAGACTTGGGAGCAAAATGTAACGTAATTGGGGCCGATTCGTCCCACCATTGCCACTACGCTGCCAGTTGCGCATTCTTCAACAAGAATCACGCAATCACCAGGTCCATATGCATCCATTATATCAAGAAGAGATGTACCGGGCATTGTTTGCGATTGAGATTTTTTTTGCTTTTGCGACATCTCGTTTCCCGCACATCCTCCCACGCCATCATCGTCAACATGGCGTCGTCCAGTTCCAGCCCAGCGGCAATTGGCGACTCGCCAGAATTGGCCCCGCAGAGCCAATCCCCGACTTCTCGGTCCTTCTTTCGGTCAATCCCGTTCCAGATTGCCATTGCCTGCTGCGTCTCCTTCACGGCTCCCGGCATGTGGGATGCCCTGAACAACCTGGGAGCCGGTGGAGCAGCAGAGCCTTATGCTGTTTCGGCCGCCAACGCCTTGGTCTACGGCTTGTTCGCGACCGTGTGCGTGGCCGCGGGCGCTATCAATAACCGCATCGGTCTTCGATATGGCCTCGTTCTCGGCGCAATTGGATACCCGATTTACGGCGCGGGATTGTACACCAACAACAACTCTCCAACCACATGGTTTTTGCTTTTCGGTAGCGCGCTATGTGGTATCTCGGCGGGTTTCTTCTGGGCCGCAGAGGCTGCCATCATTATCGGATATCCGAGCCCCAAGGATCGCGCTTTTTACCTTGGTATGTGATTTTAACTCTAGATATTTTTTTTTTTTTTTTTCATTACGATTCTGTTAAGCGGTTACTGACAAAGATGAATAGCTATCTGGCAGACGGCAAAGGCTGCAGGCCCTATTGTAGGCGGCGCCATCAACCTGGGTCTGAATGCGAAAAACTCGTCCAAAGGATCAGTTAGCTCATCGACTTACATCGTTTTCATCGTCATCATGTGCCTGGGATTCCCCATCGCTCTTTTCCTGAGTCCCGCCGAAAAAGTGCAGCGAAAGGATAGATCCTTGGTTGTTGTGCACAAGAAAGAAAGCTGGGGTGCTGAATTCAAGGCTGTGTTTTCTCTGTTCGCTACGCGCAGAGTCTTGCTTTTGCTGCCAGCATTCTTCATCAGCTACTTTTACAACGGATTCCTCAGTACTTGGCTGACTACCTACTTCACCGTCCGCTCTCGAGCCTTTTCGTCCTTCTTCACCAACTTTTCCGGAATCATCAGCTCATTCTTGATTGCCTCGCTGCTCGACCGACAATCCATTTACATCAAGACCCGCGCTCGAATCGCATTTTCTTCCATTGTGGTTGTGCTCATCGGGACCTGGATCTGGGCTACAATTCTGCAAAAGCAATTCTACGATGCCCCAGAGTCACCTGTCTTTGACTGGTTTACGGGCGGATTTGGAAAGTCGTACGCCTTGGTCTTTTTCTGGCAATTTGCTGGCCAGGCATTCCAGCAATTTCTGTACTGGCTCGTGGGTCAGTACAGCACTGATATCTCGTCATTGTCTTATCACTGCGGAATTCTGAGAGGATTTGAGGCTCTCGGACAAACCGTTGCTTGGGCGTAAGTTTTACCTCTTTTGTACTTTTTGACTCTTGTGCTAATTGAACTAGGATGCAATCCGAAGGCAACGCCAATCATTTTGTCAGCATCGGTCTCAACTTTGGAATTACCGTTCTGAGCATCTTTCCTACGTGGATTGTTTTGTCTGAACTTGAACACAGCCACGAGGTGCAAGTAGTTGTGGAAGAGGACACGTCAAAGAGGGTTGACGAGGCATAAAATAAAACCAAGTTAGAAATTCATAGAAGGACGAAATGTCCATACAGGATCCAACCAAGAAAGAGCACTTGCGAAGAAAAATCTAATTCTATACCAATCCGAAATTCAATAACCGATTTCCGAATTCCACCTTGTAGTAATCGCCATAAATCAACCCATGATCTGCGTAACGCCTCCTTGCATTCTCGTTGTTATTCGCTGTACCGTTTTTCAATAGACTGTCAAACCGCCCCCAGAAATTGACGTCTTTCACTACGAAACTCTCTTCTGTGGGATTGGAAAACCGTGCTGTTTCCTGTGCAAAACTGACATCGATTACATCGCGTGCAATCTTTATTGCTACGTCTCGAAAATGGGCGGCCAAGCTCCCTTGTGCCAGTCCACTCAACGCCTGGGACAGAATCAACATGCCCTTGGCTGCAATCATTCCCGCCGAGGAATTGCACAGAGGATTCGTTTCATCGACTGGAGCATCAAAATTCCAAAGAGGAGTAGGTCTCCCAACAGGGACCGTCTTGCCATTGCGACCAGCAAGCTCAACCGCCTTTGGTGAAATTTGCAGGCGTAAGAGGAAATATTCGGCCACGCCGCAGCAAGCTTCCAAAAAATCCTTATCCTGGGTCCACAAGTACGTTATCGTCCATGCTTGTAATAGTTCTATCCTTCTTGGGGGGACAAACCCAGCTGTTTATAACTCCTGCAGAGTGGATATATCTTGTGGCTAGACTTTGAGCTGCCTGGATGATAGATTGTAAAGTCGCAGCGTCGCCAGTCAGCTCCCATTCTCTTTGTAATGCTGGCATCACGATAAATCCTATGTCTTGCGTGTCGGTTCGATTCGTCTTTCCATGCAGAGGTCGGGACTAGGTTTTGCTCAAAGTGGCAAGTTGCGTGCGAAGCTGATCAATCGCGAGCCGCTTTAACCCTATCATATGCGGGTGTTTGATACTCCTTTCCAGAAAGTTCCAGGAAAGAAGCCACAAGTCCAGAAGTTGGCGTCTCGAAACTTCCGTTTTTCGGCCAAAGCGCTTTGCTGAGGCACAATTTCCGGAAAGCTTTGCGGAACTTGTCGTAGATTATCTGGTCCACAAGCCACGTTCTGGCACTACTTGGTGAAGCCGCTGTAAACAATCTTAAGAACTGGCTGATTCAGATGAATCACCACACTATGCCCCGGAACAACTGGCGTTGGTTTAGGATCTTGGTCAACCTCGCCCTAGTACAGGGTTTCGGGATACCCCAGGCAGAACTCCAAAACATAATTGATGCTGACTTTGCTGTCCTTGATGAATTTTACCTGGGCGACGGGCGGTCATCAGATGGGTCGTGGGGAGATGAGAGAAAGCAAGCCGACTACTATTCGGGCAGTTTTGCAATACAATTCGCACAATTGCTGTATGTGCAATTTGCAAAAGGGGGTGAAGAAAGAATTGCTAGATACCGCCAACAGGCAAAGGAATTTGGAGCTGAATATTGGTGATATTTTGATAAAAATGGTACATCTAACCTTTTGGTCGACTTCACGAATAGCTGTGTGCTGATGTAATAATCGGAGCCGCGATACCGTTTGGAAGAAGTATGACGTATAGGCTTGCATTTGCTGCTTTCTGGTCTGCTCTTTCTTTGAGCGAAATTCATCTCCCAGCACCTCTGGATCAATTGGGCTCTATCAAAAGGATGCTGATGAGGCATCTTCGGTGGTGGGCAAAGCAACCATACATCTTCAAAGCAGACGGCGTTTTAGACATTGGATTTTGCTATCCAAATATGTACATGAGTGAGGATTACAATTCGCCACAGTCTGTCTACTGGTGTTTGAAAAGCTTTGTAGTTATCGGCCTACCCGAAACCCATGAATTTTGGACATGTGAGGAGCTGCCTCATCCAATGGAAACCCATAACATGTCGTTGGATGCGATACGAGTCAATTGGCATCCAGGACAAATTTCATGCAGCACCCCGGAGCATCACTTTCTTCTCTCGTCTGGACCAGTGACAACCAAAGAATTCAAAGCCCGAGAGGCTAAATACGGAAAGTTTGCGTACTCGTCCTTGTTTACTTATAGTGTCCCAACGGGGCCGCTTTTGCATCAAATGGCACCTGACAACACCCTCAGTATCAGCTATGATGATGGAGAAACCTGGAGAGTCAAGTCGAGACCATTCAATGTTCGGCTGCAGTTGATAAATACCGAAATTGACCATAAAATCCACAAAGTGTCGGCACTTGCGAGCGTTTGGAAGCCATTTAAAAAGCTCAGTCTAGAGGTTCAAACCATTCTCATACCAGTCATGGAACAGTTCCATGGGTGGCATGTGAGAGTATATTCATTGGGAGGTCTAGCCTCGCTCAAGGGAACTCCAGGAGTCGAATCCTTTCGACTTGTTGATGCAGCATTTGCCGTCCCGGCGTTCACAAAATCGGGCCATCATATTCCTACACTGAATGAATGCATATCCGAGAACCCAGCTGAGGCTTGCTGGGATAACCAGTCTAGCATTTTCGTTAAATCATCAAATGGAGCGAGTGGCATCACAATACTGAACGCCACAGAAGAGGATAAAGGTCCTGTCTTGCATGCATCCAGCCTGCCAGATGTTCACAGCAAAGCATTTCTTATCGCAGCCGACCCAAATACTAATTTGTTGTCTCCAAGAACGTTTATTCCCTCTATAAAACACCAGATCAATATCCTCGCATCCCAACCGGACAACGATTTAGCGTGTTTCACATTTGCTTCAGGATTATTTGGGACCTCGCGCGAGAATCTTGACCACTCAGATCTAGTCAAGATGTGGAATAGACAACCACGAGTCAAAATAAACACCGGAGCTTCACTTACGGTAATAATTAGCTCATAAGCATGCGTTAGATGAACAAAAGAAATTCAAAAGATAACTACTATTTAAATATTCAGAAACTCATCTTTGTATTATTCTTATTTCACATTACGACTCTATGAATACCCGGCTTCTCATGGCCTTACTCATGGTTCCTCTAAGTGTACCAAGTAGGGGTTGGTGCCTCGCCAAGCAGGTAGTATCGTCCCTGCTCACGGTTCTTGTACGAGACAGGATCGTGCAAAGTGTGGGTTCTGACGTCTCTCCAGAACCGGTCCAAGCCAACCTTTGCGGCTGTCGCTCTGGAACCTGTCACCTCAAAGACGCCTGCAGTGATGCGGAGGCTAATGTCGGTGGCAACAACCTTGGCGCTTGCCACCAACTCGGCGTACTCGCCGCGCTCCTCAGCAGTGAAGCTTGCTCGGTCATTTAGATACTTCCCATACAGTCGCGAGGTCTCCTCGTTTGCCTGGTCGACCAGAGCTGTGGCTGCTCTGAGGTGAGCAAAGAAGTTTCCGTAGGTCTGCAAGATATAAAATTCATCGGTAGCATTCTCTTTGGTCTGCTTCAAAGTTAGCACGTGAGATTCAAGGTAATATGATCGCAAGTACCTCGCCTCCAAATGGCCATGGCCTAGTGTACTTGAGTGTGTACTCCTTGGCAAAATCGAGGGCCCCCCAAGTAATGCCAGTGTATAGGTTGATAAAGTTGAGCTGGATACTAGATGAATGTCAGATATACTGTTGTATGGAATCAAATTGTGCATTGACTCACGTTGGCAAGAAGATGCTTGCAAAGGGAATGCCAAGGATCTTAGGATCAGGCTTCTTCGTCTCAGGATCCCAGCCTAGAGCATCGCTCCATGGCACAGAAACATTCTCAATCTTTACACCACCAGACTCGGTCAAGCGAAGGCCCACATTGTCCCAGTTGTGCTTGAATTGGAGGCCTTCTTGCTGTGTAGGAACGAATGCGAAGACGTGATCGGTGGTGCCATCAACCACACCCTCCAGGACGGTGAGGTCAGAAATGACACCGCCCGTGCTAAAGTTCTTAAAACCGTTGAAGACAATTTTGTCACCGTCTGGCTTAATGGTGAGGTCGTTGTCGCGGGGGTTGACGGCGCCTCCCACGAAATAGTTGTTACCAATAATCAACTTGTGGGTGCGATCAATCTGCTCTGCCGAACCAAAAACGTTGGCAGTCGTGGACCAAGTAAGGTGGTATCCTAGAAGCATTCCGATAGAACTAAAAATGGTCGTCAGAATAGCTAGACAGACGCGATAAGTGGGACACGTACCCATCACCTTTGGCGACCTCTCGTATCGCACGATAGCCAACAGCCCACGGCTGGTCGCCACCTCCATACTTGGCAGGACCTAGAACCTTCAACAATCCAGAGTGCTTCAGAAGCGCCACCTCAGCCTTGGGAGACTTGTTTGCTTTTTCTCTAGCAGCGGCATCCGTCTTCAAGACTTCAGCTACGTCCTTGGCTCGCTGGATCCACTCCTCCTTGCTCTTAGGCAGGGCAGACCACTTTGCCTCGTACTCCTGGTAGACGGCGGGGTCAGAGCTGGCGAATGTTTCTGTAGCCATTGGTTTGTGTGGGGGTGGGGGTTAGTTGAGTGAGTTGACAGTTGCTTGGCAGTCTTTGTTTGGGATGGAGTTGGTTGGTGTGAGCTTTTGTCAATATTGTTAAGACGGCATCAAAGCAGCGCTCTTGGTGCCTTTATAGCTATCCGAAATTCTGATCCACTGCTACCTTTTTGAACTCATTGCGTTTCTCTTGGGTATCAGCTCGTTATTCGCAAGCGTGCAATGGGACGTGTCCGCGCTGAGTTCGCAACGCCCCATTCCCTCGGCCTAGCGGATTGAGAGATGCCATCACATTACGTACTCATTGCGAGCTTGCTCAATGGACAATTACAGTAAAGATTGGTTTAAATGGGACTAAAGGACGCCAGTGACCTGTGATTCGATACATTTAGTCTCGGTTCTGCATCAGGCCTTATCGTTGCGTGGCGGTGCTGATTGGGCTTCAGGGTTCCAGATGGGTGCTGACGTCTTCTGATGTGGGAATGGTGAGCTCAATTCGGCATTGCTCGGCAATTACCCAACGAACCGCACGGATAGTGTTTACTAGTAAACTCTGTGCGTTGCTTTAGACCATATTCAAGACATTTTTTCGGATCTGATGATACGACTTGGAGTCGTGGATGAGCAAGTTTGACAGTCAAGCCGGCTAACAAGCCGGCACATTTCGATCTTCATCACAGTGAAGCGGGGGTAATAAACAACTATAGCAAACTTTTTTTTTCAATTTTGGCGTCATTGTTTTTGTTTGATCGAACGACAAAGGCAATTTTTATTCATGTCGACTGCATCCGTCTGCATTTGCCATTGGTAGTAGCTTATCATAGCTCGTTGCCCTTTTCGGCCGTTCGCACGGGCGTTGGCACGCTGTGGCGCTATAAAATGTCCAGCTTCCCTCCATGCCACCATCTTGGTCAACAGCGTTTGACGCCCACTGCATTGTGTCGGAATCACTGGATTGATGATGGGCGTTGAAAACGCGGGGAAACGGATACGTGCGACCCACCACTAAGCACGCGATCTTGGCTGTCGTGCTGTGCAAGCGCGACATGGTGGAGGTTGCATCACAGCACCGAGGAATTGCGCAATCCTGCCATTATGGCTCACTGAACCGAGCTCAAGCAACATCCCTGTCGCGCTCTGATAGGCTCAGCAAGTACGCGTAGATTTTGTGTAAAGATGGCACCAGTCGCTGCATTCTTCATCGTCATACGGGCAATTCACTGCTCACTCAAGCTAATCTGCCGTCTCCAACTTTCGCAATGGCCTCCACAACCGGATCCGACAAGCCTAAGAAGCAGTTCATCATCAATGCTTTTGTTGAGTCATGCAGCGGCCACCAATCTCCCGGTCTATGGCGACACCCCCAAGATCGTTCATGGGATTTCAACAACATCGCTCATTGGGTGAGCCTCGCCCAGAAGCTCGAAAAGGGTAAATTCCACGGCATCTTCATTGCCGATGTGCTTGTAAGTAAAAGTGATGGCAACCAAATTTCGTTCCCTTGCTCACCATTTAGGGCTCCTATGATGTCTACAAGGGACCTCGGAACCCGGACCCCGCCATTGTCTCGGGAGCTCAATGGCCGGTCAATGAGCCTCTTGCAACTGTCCCGGCCATGGCAGCTGCGACCAAGAACATTGGCTTTGGAGTGACAGTAGCCACCACTTATGAGCAGCCCTACCACCTTGCTCGAAGATTGAGCACCGTGGACCATCTCACTGGTGGAAGACTAGGCTGGAACATTGTCACAGGATACTTGGATTCGGCGGCTAGAAACCTTGGCCACACCGAACAGCCTAGCCACGACGAGAGATATGCCATTGCTGAAGAATACGTCGATGTCACATACAAACTCTGGTAAGTCGTTGAAAAAAGATGCACCTCGATCTCACAATTGACTCGTTGCAGGCAATCTTCTTGGAGAGATGATGCAGTGAAGCTCGATCGTGAAAAGGGCATTTACACGGACCCATCCCTGGTGCGGCTCATCAACCACACCGGAAAGTACTACACCGTCCCTGGCCCGCACATTTGCCAGCCTTCGCCTCAGCGCACCCCGCTTATTCTCCAGGCCGGCACTTCAAAAGCTGGAAAGAACTTTGCTGCCAAGCATGCCGAAGCCATCTTCGTTGCTGGCCACAGCCCGGCTGTCATTGCCAAGAATGTTGCCGAAGTCCGCAGCCTTGCCAAAGAATTTGGACGAGACCCCACCACGGTCAAGTTCCTGACCCTGCTTTGCCCAATTATTGGCAAGACCCAGGAGGAGGCGCAAGCCAAGTACGAAGAGTATGTGAGCTATGGTTCTGAAGATGGTGCACTGGCCCTGTTTGGTGGCTGGACAGGAATCGACCTTGCTAAGTATGGTGATGACGAGGAGCTTCGATACGTCGAATCGAATGCTATCCGCTCAGCTGTCGAGGCATGGTCCAAGTCTTTGCCTGGAGTTCCCAAGTGGACCAAGCATACCGTTGCCAACCACATCAAGGTTGGTGGCCTGGGTGCGACCGTTGTTGGCACTCCCGAACATATTGCCGATGAGATGGAGAGATGGGTGGCCGAGGCTGATGTGGATGGTTTTAATCTGGCTTACGCTCTCATGCCTGGAACATTCGAGGAGGTCATCTCCGATTTGCTTCCTGTTTTGAGACAACGCGGGCTATTCTGGGAGGATTATGCTGTTGATGGTGGCACCTACAGAGAAAACCTGTACGGAAAGCAAGGCTTGGCCAGACCGCCGGCTGATCACCCAGCGGCAAAGTACCACTGGAAAGCAGAGTAGATTTAAAAATGATCAATGCAAATTGAAAAGGATTTGATGGATATGTCCAAATTAAACGTGTTGGATCTGAGACACCAAATCAGGGTTGTTCATCCACCCAACCACCGTAGACCCAGTCGAATTAGCACCGCCAAGTGGATCGTCAGCCTCGTATCAGTCGAGGTGCTGCGTTAGTCAGTCGACAAGATGAAAGCTCTGAGGTAACCTATCGAATACTTTGGAATTGATAGGAAACTTCAATCAGAATTAGAGAATTAGGGTTATCTCATTGTTGTTTTTCGTATCAGTTCTTGATTGTGTCCTTTTTGGAAGAGAAATTAGTCTCAACATGAAATAGAACCTTCAATAAATCTAGATAGGTGGTGATTTGGTGCACAGTGGTATGGTTCTAGGTAGATACGAGTGTTGAGGCAAACGATTCAACTATGACATCAATAGCTGAGAGGTAAACCCTCTAGTGGTCCCACAAAGCTCGATCTGGAGTAACCTATGTCGTCTTAACCGGAAGTTGGACGATCATTAACAAAACATCCCATCTTGGTCAAGTCCCCAAAGTACTCGACACCCAACCACGTTGGAAATTATGGGCTTGAGACGGTCAGCTGTTTATAAAAATTCCTAAATACAAGTGACAGGCTAATTAGGCACCCCAGCTGGCCAGAAAAAACATGCAGTGAGCATGTAGAAATCTGCCTCAAAGCAGAAACCCCGCACCAGTTGAGAACATGTATTTTATTATCTGTGATGCAGTTTGAACATGGATAGCAACTTCCGGCAGCATTTTCAACTCGCGCCATTCTGTGACATCCGCGGCAGGAGGAATACCACATGAGAAGAGATAGTATCAAAGGGTGTTAAATACCAATAGAGAATGGGACAGATACAAAGATGAATGGGTTTTACGCATTCTCAGCCGAACCTCTGCTGGGGTATCCGGACACTGCCATTTTATATTATCAGGCGTAAGATCCTCTCCAAGAGTTTAGCGTAATTAGAGCCGTCATTTTGAACATACTTGGCTGTAATATAATGATGACACGTGGCAATCTGACAGTCATGATGACTCGTTAAAAGGAACTTCACTCTGGTATTCATCGCGAGCGCGATTTGATGTCAAAACACATACACTTTGGTGCTGGGCTGTGCCAATGTGTAACATAGGTAGCTATTCAGAGGCAGGCAAGTCAGTACAACAATGGGTTTCTGTTGTCTCAGCTGGCACAAGTATTGAAAATCAATACCAACTTGGTCCATAAGTGTTTGAGGCCTACTGGCACGTGCAGCCAGGCTTGCATACGGGCCAAAGGCTAGTACGAGATGCTGTGGCCCACAACGACCTGCCTTGAACAAAGTGTCGAGCAACAGTCTAAAAGTAGCCTGATCCCCCCAAAATATAAATCCAGGCTAATGAAGCCACGGAATTCACGATCAGTTAGGCCTATTACTACTGCTTATAGGCGCAGGATTTCAGGTACAGACTTGGCAAAGTCATTCCATTTGCGAGCATCGGTCATTATTAGGGGACAAAATGCAGCTAGATGACTAAGCGGTGTAATGGCTAGTGAGTTTGAATGCTCGCGGAAGAGAAATAACAGGCTTCAACGCATAGATCAAGCGAGTTCCGCCGTTCGGCGTAGTCATATCATGCGGGGAAACGGGTCGCTTGGAATTAATCTTGAAAGAAAACATATGCCTTTTGGTTACTTATAATGAAGCATATAGAATAGTACGAGGTAAAGGCGTAGGGCAAAAGAGCTGGGCGGTGTTGTATTTGGTCTCTGGTTTGAAAGGGCAAAACCGACAGGATAATTGTGGGTCCGCCGATGCACTGGGCTCGCCTCACGATGCACTGCTCAAGATCAATACCGGACATCTTGTTCGTTTCCGTATGCCGGAATCATAAGAACCTCTTAGTCATACTTCACCCAAACATTTTTGGCTCTAATATTCATTTGCTTTTATCTTGTTCGGTGACCACAATCCCTTGTGCCCCAGTTTCTTTCCGTGGTGAGTGGAGACAATGCAAACAAGCTATGGCTGAGTCTGCAACGGTTTACCATTTATTTCTTAAAGATAATTCAAGCCAAAGTATGCAAGAATAAACTAGCATAAGAGTGCATTTGCATCTTTTCCGTCTTGCGCCCTGTGCTCCCTCCGCTCCCTTTGTTGACATGAAGTGGGTCACGGTCATATCAAGAAATTCGGGGCGCGGGCCGGCTTCGGACAGGAGATTGCATCTTGATGCAAAAAAAAAAAGAAAAGAAAGACTAAAAAAAAAACACTATTTTATAAATTCTGTTAGAGTAACGTCTAATCCCTTCATATTCATTTTACTTCATCTTGCGAGGCTACGACCATGACTTGGAAAGTGGTAGCGCTGGAAGCCGGATCCTCTCCTCCTGTACCCATGCCTCCCCTGGACAATGCTCTTGAGTTACCAGAAGCAAAAAATCCAATAAAATTTTCAGAGGTATGATCTATAACCCTATTCCAAAAGCCATGAAGGCTGAAAATGAATGAAAGGGCAAAAAGCTATTCATCGTTGGATTCGGGATCTGGTTCACTGCGAACAGTGCTTTGGGTTCATCTTTACCCTCCGGGGCGATGCAGTCCATTTCGGACGCCTTTTCAATCACAAATGACACCCATTTGGTCTTGTTGAACTCGTTATTTCTCGTCGGCTTCGCCATCGGACCATTGATATTGGGTCCACTCAGCGAATATGCCGGACGATATCCTGTCTTTGCGTGCTCCTACTCTGGCTTCACGCTGTGGACAATGTGCTGCGCTCTAAGTCCGAATTTTTCAGCTCTTCTGATATTCCGCCTGCTGGCCGGAACTTTCGCGTCAGCCTCTAATGCCGTTATTCCCGGTCTCTACGCCGATATTTATGATGAACCATTGAAGCGGGGTCAAGCCATGGCATATTTCATGACGTGGACAACAATAGGTTCTCATTTCGGTCCTCTTGTGTCCGGATTCTCCTCGAAGATTAGCTGGAGAGTCACCTTTTGGATTGGCTTTGGACTTTTGGCCGTGGGATTGCCTGCTGCCTTCTTTCTGCCGGAAACCTATGCTCCGGTCATCCAAGACCGCCTACAAAAGACGAGGATAAAACCTGCGAGCGGGAGCAGCAGAAGTCTGGAGCAGAACAACATATATAGAACAGCGAGTCCCCCCGAGAGTTTCGGGTTAATCTTGACGCGGCCGTTGAGGATGCTACTCAGGGAACCGATTGTTTTGTTCACGTCTCTCTATGTTGCATTGATCTACTCAGTTTTATACCTCTTCTTCCAAGCTTATCCGATCATCTTCCATGGTAAGTACTAATAGCATCCATTTTTTTCTCCGATGTCTAACTCTCCTATTAGATACGTACGACTTGTCAAACGGCATAGTTGGACTTGCTTTTCTTCCAGGTATGTAAGTAACCTTCCGATGGAAATAGCGATTGTACTGAACAGATGAAAGTTGCGGGCGGCTCCATTATAAGCCTGTTAATTTTCACAGCGTATAGCTCATATCATGCCAGAGCTATGGAGCAAGGCACACGGTGGGCTCTTCGTATAGAAAGTCGTCGCCTTCCTCTTGCTTGTATAGGAGGCCCTGGGTACTTACCAGCACACATCTGAGTTACTCCATTCAAGCTAACTGTCATATAGGATGGCAGCGTCATTGTTTTGGCTGGGGTGGACGGCTAATGAGTCGATCAATCCTGCAGTACCAATCATGTCCGGGCTCTTGTTCGGAATGGGCTATCTTCTGATTTTGATGGCGATGCTTAATTACTTGTCCGACGCGTATAAGCAGCTCTCTGCTTCAGCGCAATCAGCCGCTAGCACTACTCGATCAATCTTTGCCGTATGCCTGCCCATTGCAGCAAGACCAATGTACGCTGGCTTAAGTATTCCCTGGGCATGTTCACTGCTGGGATTTATTTCATTGGCCATGGCAGTTATCCCATTTATTTTTATTCGATTTGGCTCAAAGATTCGTGAAAAAAGCTCGTTGACTCCAACTGAGCAACCCATCAGCTGCTAAACACCTTATTCTCATTTTAGTTGGACCTTTTACAGGCCAAAAGTTCTCCAAGCAAAAAGATCGAGATCCATGCTCTATCACGATTGGCAGCTAAAGTAATTGATAGTACAACTTCTGAATGTCATATCCTATCATTAAACCTTTTCCACAAGAAATTTGAGGAGCCCACGTTGTAGACCCGCCACTGCAGCACTTCCATGGTTTTCGTCTTCAAACTCCCATTCAGACACGCTACGAATACTAGAGCAGTTTTCCAAACGCGCCACCATTCGGCGTGCATTTCCTGCCATGTCCTTGTCTTGCTTCCCTTTGACCCGTTTACTGGTCTCCTTGGATCCCCATGTCATCACCAACCCTGGTGCCGGGTTAGCAGGATGCTCCCGCCCACGAAATGCCACTTCCTGCTCCTTGACGATCGAACAGCTGTTCCACCAGATGGACGGGCTTGCTGCAATGAAGGTATCAAAAAGTGTCGGTTTGGTGAAGAGTGCGTTTAGCGTGAAGACGCCGCCGAACGAATGGCCAAAAAGTGCTTTGCGCCCTGTGTCCAAAGGGGCATCTGGGAACAGTGTTTCCTGAACATGAGCCATAATGTCATTCTGGATAACACTCAGAAACTCGGAGGCCCCGCCAAACTTGATGCCGGTGATGGGCCTCCCATTTCCACCAATTAGCTGGTCATATTTCCCGTCCGCGGCCGGCGGAGTAAGATCGGTTGCTCGGCGTTTGTCAAAGACAGATTTTGAATTGGTGTAGCCAATGCCTACCACCACAGTCCGGGTGCTGTCGGTGTATTCCAGGCGCCTTGTAATGTCCACGGCTGTGAAAAAGTATGCGTTCCCATCTACAAGATAGCTGCAGGGGGAGTGCGGCGTCGTCAGATCGTCAGGTGTGCCAGACTTGAGGCTTTTCACTTACATTGTGGATACAGAGCCATCGTCATCCGGTGGGACCCTCTCTTCGCTCCAGCTCAAGGGCCACGCCACCTGAACCAAGTAGTCCCCTCGGTTCGTCTGCGCCGTGTACTGGCAGGTGTTTGGGAGCTGCGCATGCTCTATCGGGAGTGTTAGCTGCGTCATGATGCTGCGGCGTTGAGTGTGAATGAAGGCTGAGAGCCGGACACAAGCGAAGGGGGGATTTATCCGGCGCGCCATCGACCTAAGCGACACAGCAGCCCCAGTGCCAAACATCTTGGCAGCGCACGACTTTGCCGAATGGAGCTGGGCAAAATAATTCGTAGTGTCGGACCACCAGGAAATCGCATCTGATAAGATGAGATGACTGTGTGGGCCCACTATGGATCACAACCCCGATCTCGGGACGAATGATGTAATTTTCACAGGCCTGCTTGAATTATCCATAGACTTAAGCTTCATTTCGGTTAGCTGCTTGTCACCTGATTATCATGTTCCGCGTGCTTGTTCACGGAATTTTGGGGTGGTGGCCACGGACCAACACTACCAGCACTACTCAGCTCAATATCGTTTGAGCATGCATCTCCCTGAACGGCCTGCATCGGAACCACCATGAGCCTCGAGCTATTCTAGCACAGATACAGTTGACTGGATGCACCAACCTCTACTCTAAATTTCAATCTTATCTGTCCGTAATTCCTTTTTGTAACACATTGCTCAAAGCTCGACGCCACAGTTCGCTGGCGCGGGATAAAGCTTGTGTCTGCATGAGACACGTCCCACGTGAATAGATGGAGGGGGCTCTAACACTGCACCCAAGCCGGTTTCCCGAGTAGCTTCGCTCAATGGACCAATGCTGCGCGCCTTTGTGGCCGTTTTCTGCTGGAGCTGAGGTTTGTGCGCCCAATCCCAAGCAAGTCTCAGAGCGCGGTGGTGGCAGTGCTAGTGACAAGGCGAATTGCGAACTGCCAACTCGTGAAGGTCGCAAGGCTAATTAGGCTCTCTATCTCTCCATCACCTGCTAGATCTTTCATTTCCCCCTTCAATGTAGAAAAAGATTATCTATTTCACTCTCTAAAATCTCGCTGTTTTCGCACCTTCATCTCCAACCAGCCCTATGCAAGACAGAAAAATACCAACGTCGCCTCTGCCTCAGAGCCATGACGAAGAAACAGCTGGTTACGCAGACGCGCCAATCACCCCGATCGCCCCAGTAACTCATTTCTGCACCACCACGCTTCAACCTGACTACCTTAACCGACACGGGCCGGGACCAAATGGTATTTCGGTCTCCCCTGTTCCATCACCGCGGCCGCCGGTTGCTCCAGGACCTCAACCAGCACGGGCTCCATCACCAAGCATTCCAGCACCGCTGACAGGATGGAGAAGACTTGTCCAAAATTTCGTAATAGTCTTGGCGTTTACAATACCATGGGTCATCAGTACTATACTTTCCTGGTTGCCTATTACGAAAATCAGCCTGAAGGAAGCACCGCCGGTAGTGTATGGATTCCACAACAATTTTTATCCCCATATCACATGTCGCTGATCTCCTCTCAGCATGGTGAGCCTCATCGCCAGCACTGTCGAGCTAGGTCTCATTTTACTCATCATCATGCTGTTAAGCCCGATCAATAAGACTTCCCAATGGGACGAGACTGCTGAATGCACCATAGGTCTGCTCATCATCGAAGCGATAGCCACTGGTGCCTATGTTTGGTGGTGTTCAGATACGCTCTTTTGTCAGTTTCTTCCTGATCAGCTCGCGTGCCGCGTCGGAGATGGCCTTTTGCGGGCCATCGGAATCTATCGGGTGTTTGGAGGGTATGTGCATTTCATTCATCACGAATGCAAGCATGAAATATTAATGATGGGCTTGTAGGTTCGGAACGGTCTTTGTTGCGGCAATTATCGGCCAAGGTGTTATAAAACTACTGGAGGTTCTACAAAGACGGAAAGATGAGAAGGCTAGAGAGATTCAAGGAGAAGTTTAAGGGCTAGAATCCTGGCTTGGTGGTGCAGAACACGTCGCGCTTGGCTCACCCAAATCGACACAATCCTAGGGACAGGTTGCAAGACCGAACACGACTTTGAGAAGATAGGAGCTATGAGAATAGTAAACTGAAAGTAGGGCAGAAATGAGATTATTCTAGATCAATTCAACTCGGCTTGAAATTCAATAGAGTCGTTTGCTCCATCATCGCCATGACGCGAATGTTTTTATTTGATTTCTCTAATGTATTCGCTATCATTTGGTCCTTTCAGGTCAAGCCCAAGAGGGCAAAGATAAACCTCGTTTAACCCATAGTCTTCTTATTATGCTACGGCGAATGTGACCACCTGGTTCATTAAATGAATGCCCTTCTATCCTTGTGTATCTCAGAAACAAACAGATTACCTAGCTTGTCCAAGTGCGGCAAATGGCCCCTCCGAACATGCACAAAGCTGGCGTAGATTCCACTTGCTACAGTAACGGCCATGACAGAAATAATAGAAGGCCAAATGAATTCGGAAGGACGGAAAAGGATGATGGTAGAAAGGTAAGACAGAAGCTCGAAGGCATTTTGCCAAGCAGCCTCGACCGAGGAGAATGCTCCACGACTCTCAGCTTCAACTTCCTAAAATAGAATATTAGCCTCCCATTATCCTTTAAAAAGCTTCTATTGGGTAATTTACCTCTTGGACAATGACCTGCATGCACAAGTCAAACCCGCGAAGCCCTAGCCGGCTTATCACGGTTCCAACGACCAAGCCGCTGGCCGCAATGACAGGTGCATCGGCGAAGAACCAAAACATGATGACCCCGGCGAAGAGGGGGATAACTTGGAAATTGCTCATCCAAAGCCCGGCCCTTACGGGCCCAATTCGCCGCATCAGCCAAGGCGCGACCCAAGTAGCCATCACTTCAAACAGAACGCTGACAGTCCTCGCAATTCCAACCTGCGTGGTGGAGTATCCTGAAGCTACAAGGTACGTGACCATCTGGCCGGAAAAGCTCAGAACGGTGAGATACAGAAGCGCACCAGCGATGGAAGGCATGAAAGCGCGATGGCGAAAATAAAATCCGAAATCCGAACCTGACTTGCTGACAGCGCTGCCAGCTCGGTGCCACACGCTGGCAACCTGGTTACTACATTTACGCGTGTGTTTCCTAGCCGAACGTGAAAGCCTGGACTGCGGCTTGATTTTTCGAAGATCTGGAACCTTGTCGTAGATTTGCGCGATGGCGAAGTACTCTATGATGACCGAGCCCAAGTTCATAGCAAGGTTGGTGATGATGGCGGCTTCTGTCGAAAATCCATCGACGAGAGCGATAAAAAGAGGACCCAGCAGCTTGCAGAAAAGATCAATTCGTCGCATTTGTGCATTCAAATTCGCCAGGGTGTCTTGGTCCTTGTCGGCGATCACTAAGACCTACACACATGTAAATGTCAGTCATGTGCCACGTTGTGCGGAGTGAAGTTGGCTACCCAGTCTTTTTCAATCGAGACGAGGTTGACTGTGGAGTACACCTTCTCAATGCAAGCGAGCAAAGAAAGCATAACCAGCCGGACTACTCTCGCTCGGCTGCTCATAGAGACGCCACAGATTAGGACGTAAAATAGGATGCACGAGATGCCGACGGCGAGTCTTTGAAAGACTGGGAGCACATGATTAGCAGCATGTACAGCACCACGGAATGGTGGGGAGGAAATGGTATATGGCATACCAATAGAAGCACGGGCAACTTTCAATCGATCACTGGTGTCAATATAATGCCTGATGGCGGGCGCCAAGAGGATGGCCGAAAAGCCACGAGCAAGCGCATAAACCGACATGGGTAGAAGAATGCCGGGGAAAGCCGTGGCAAGGTACAAGACTGCACCGAACTCGAAAATTCGAGAATTCCAAGTCGACAAGAAGTGTGAAATGCACAGTCGCCGTGTTATTTGTGAGGATACATCCTGTTCAACAAGCGAATCCCAATCACGGGCATCTGTCTGATCCAGCAGACTGGTTTGTTCGTCTGGGAAGCCAGCCTCACAATCGCCCGGCGAGGGCCTTCGAGAATACATGGCCATAGTCGAACGCATACTCAACGAGCAGATGGGAGGGACTCAGAGTTGGCCACGGCCAATCGATCAGAGAGGCCAGAGTCATATTTTGTATGTGTGAATAAAAAAAAATTCATGTGCATCTTGCTAGCAAGGTATGATCACCAACATAAAGTGATGCGTCGTAAGACACTAGCAATCCAAGCCGCCCCTTGCTGATGATGACGGCGGAACCATCAGGCTCCGTTCTCCGTGGCCCGTGCAGAGGGTTGGTGGGTATCGCCCAGGCCGCTCTGGGATTAGACTGAGGACCTTGATCGGGTGCTTGGTCGAATTTTGTTAGCGGTGTTGGTGGTGGCAGGTATGGAGATGCTCCTCCACAAACATAAAACCATCAAGGTTCAAAAGCTAACCCACACCCCGCTCGCTATCCCATTCGAAACAGGACACAAACCATCCACATTACCCTATAATTAGACTTGTTTTGCTGATGCACGACCAGTGAAGTAACACTTTTTATGTCTGCATTAGAACCCTCCCTCTTCTCTTTCGCCTTTTGCAATGGCACAATTCCCCAATCGCGCCAATTCCAGAACAAACTCATTCATTTCCCGCACATGCTCAATCTCCCGCTGCGCTAACGTATGCGCTGGCATGTCCTGGATTGTGGCCACGGCCGACAACAGAAGCTCAACGTCCATTTTTGCTTGAGGGTCGGTCGGGTGGAGTAGTGAATTGACAAAAAGAGACATGGCGGCCACGGTGAAATAGTAAGCCACCATCCTACAACGCCATCAATCAGTTTTGGTTCATACAAGATGGTCGGTGAGGTTGGTGCATCTTCAAAGAAGAAGAAAACACGTACCAAAATGCTTCTTGCGGCAGAGTTTTCACAAAAGCCTGCAGAAGCCAGATGGTAGACCGGCTAGCCTCCAATGAGAGGTCAATGCTTGAATGAACAACTTGATGGATGGGCTCAGGCATTTTCCCAGTTGGGATACTGGCTGTGGGGCACCTTCTGACCGTTGAATGAATAGCAGTCATAACGTAGTGATATTCTAGCTGCAAGTTGATAAACCGCATAAACTGCACGTGTCCCATCTCGGCTATTGGAAGCGCGCGACTTGTGCAAACAGAAAGCTGCGGGCGGGAATTGAAGGGAAGTCCTAATCGCCACTTCTCGAGCTCCCCATCTAATTGGCGGATGTGCGACAGAAGTTGACCATCTGTGATTCTATAGGACTGGGGAGAATAAAGAAACCGGTAAGTCTTTTCCTTGATTCGACTTAATATTAGGTCACTAGATGGATGCTGCACGAGATCGTTATAGCACAAGTTGCCAGGACTATCATGTTGATCCTGTTCAGTCGAAGTGATGTAACAGCTGGCGTAATTTCCCGGAGGAGTCAAATCGCAGTAATCCTCGCTTAGCAGGGGTGGGTGTCCAGATCGGAGCGATATGTCTTTGTCAAGCATATAGCACAGCCAAAATAACATTCGTATATGACGGCTGCGGCGTTCATCTTCAGACAACTCGGCTCCGCCTCGATTCGTGGGATGATACATCTGCCCACCGAGCCCGGTGATGATGCGACAAGCAAGTGAGTGGAGCATAGAAGCATTTCGCCATACTGGAATTGTGTACTCTTTGCATCCAATCGGTCTCATTCAATTGAAACATTGGACAAACCGCAGAGAAAAAGCTAATTTAGCACTTCCTGGCCGCCTTCTCGAAGCAACTGCCGTAGGGAAAAGCGAGGTGCTGACCAATAAAGGTCTGAGCACTCAAACTCTATTTATGCGAAAACATTTTACTTAAATTCGCTTAGACGAGAAACAGCAAAATTTGAGTTAAATCACGGCTCCTTCGGCCCCACTCCTAATAAGGGGTGAAATATACTAGGATATTCATTGCACTTGCCACAAAAGCTAACTCGCTGCTTTATCTTTCCAGAAACTTGGCAGATTGATTCAAGTCAAAATTCAATAATATGTCCAGTGCTGTTTCATTTCTATACGGTGGCAATGTGTAAGAATCTCGGCATGTGTCTCGCTTCAAAACAGGAGTCTAACATATCAGCAGGCCATGGAATGCCTCGCTTTGGACAGCCTCGGATGACAGTGTTCGGGGAGGCGCCAGCTTCTCTTTTCTCGAAGTCGTCAGTCCAGATTGGGCACACTTTTATGGATACCTAGACACAGAGAAACTAGGTGGCTCTGGTTTTGCCTCGCAGCACACTGTTGGAGACCTGTCTCTTGATCTCTCCGACTACGAGGGGTTGGTCGTCTCCGTCACATTGGGAGACAACAAAAACTACACTCTCAACTTGTACGACTCGCTTCCCACGGGAAGCGAAAGCAGCTTGATCTGGGAATTGGACTTTACGGGCGTGGAAGGCAAAGATGTCTTTATGAGGTGGGAGGATTTTGTGCCGACTTACCGAGGAAGAGAGCAGAATGGCACAGCACCTCTGAACTTGAAGGACATCAAGCGCATCAGCTTAATGATGAGAAGGTCAGTGAATTGCTGCTCAATACATATTTTTTGGTAATTTTTCTAACCGTGCATGCCCAAATAGCTTTTTTGGTCAGCAGCAGGGCAACTTTTCACTGGGATTGTCATCCATTGCTGCGACCAAGAATATTCCCTACGATGCACCAACTAAAAGATTGGTCAAGCTTTGAGGGGATTTGCATCTCATTCAACAGATTCAGCCTGGAAACTTTAGACTACAAAATTTGGGATGAAGGAACCCATCCTGGCTGCTTTCAGGACCTGCCGTTATCGCCTGGTCGTTCTGGCATTCCCGATGTCGACATACATAATAGCCCTTGCAAATGTAGAGATAGCGAGGTCGAATTAAATTTAGATCGCGTAGGATGTCCCGTAATATTGATGAATCTCTGAGTGAGATGTTATGGGCCATTCGCTTTCTCGTCCACGGCACTGAGCTTTTCCGATAGCCACTCAAAGATGCATTCTTCGTACTGGAATGTCACCGCCCGAAAGATTCCAATTCATACCATACTTCTTAGGCAATCGCTCGACTATAGTTGATAATTATGGAAAGAGAAAGGATGACCATCAAGCTTAGTAAGCAGCATATGATTGGCTGTCAAGCCCCGTTGGCTCAGTGGTAAAGCGTGTCACTAGTAGACTTTCATCTAATGAAACACGAAATGACAAGATCACTGGTTCGATTCCAGTACGGGGCATCCTACAAGACCCTTGGGTCTATCTTTTTTTTATATGTGGTCATATCTTATGTGTAAAAAGGCTGTAAAGAATTTTAATCGAGCTGTTTGACTTCATTGTATCAAATTTATCGTGTTGACTTGGGCTGTGGTTGGTGGTAGTGGTGATGATCAATAACAGCTGTATAGATCACATAGAGTCTGCTACGGGACCTCCGCTGGAACATGGTATCTTCGTTAGTAATAGTACCAAGTTACTTATCAGCATGACTCCGTTGCGTGTCAACCCAAATAGGCAAATAGGCTAAGATCCTGATCGGAGAGTTATACATTCACCCCACAGCTCATCATTGCGGGGTGACAAGTGCGGGATCTGATATGTGGCAACCCTCGTTTCTAGGCCCAAACGAGCCAAGTTCACTCGTGGTAATATATCTCACCAAGTTTCTCACTCTGAAATTCGATGTTGAAAGGTGCCCTCCCGGCCGGCTTCAGTTTTTTATAGGGCTTTACTTGCATTCCTTCACGGAATTTTTGACAATCTTCTTGGGCACTCAAGTCAACTCAGTAGAGGCAGTCATTATGGCTGCGACCGACTTAATGGCCATGGAATGACCGTCAAAGCATTGCCCGCCTCATGGTACACGTCTCAGGAAATGTTTGAGCTTGAGAAACGCGCCATCTTCTCCAAGAGATGGCTCTTTACCATCCACACTAGTCGTGTGCCCAAGCCTGGAAACTGGGTTATGTACTACATCACTGGTTACAATTACGTTGTCGTTCACAAGAGCATTGGTATCAATGCGTACTTCTGCGTTGGAGATCAGCAGTCATTGTTGAATGGGGCCAAAGAAGGAACAGAGGTAACTTTCTCATTTCTCGTTCCTCAAGCTCATGGACTGCAGGCGGCCGACTTCAAGGGTAGTCGTGCCGTATTCCGGCATACTCAAGTCCACACTGACCGGCAATCCTTCATCTGGGTCAATCTCGACAAAAGCGCAACGCCAAATTTTCCATGGTAGGATGATTTTGAGGGTATTGACACTCAAGACAGACATTCGTCTTAGTACAAAGCTGGAGACTACTTTTATGATCATAAGTGGAAGATCGAGGCTGGCTACAATTGGAAGCTTGCTGCCGACAACTGGAATGAATGCTATCACTGCAAGACGACTCATCCTAGCATCCCTGCCATGATGGATATTTCGTCTCACAGCGTAGAACCTTATCGAGCTTGGATGCTTTACAAATCGCCACCGCCCAGAGTCCTTGACTAAGCAGCTAGGACAGCTTTGGTATTTGTCAGACATAACCTTCAAGGTGTGGCCGACATGTCGGTGGGTGCACGACCCTCAGACAGTATCACGCCGACTGCTGGAGAAGCATGGCCCCCCAGTTGGAGATATCGAAGAGGTGGTGGTTTTCACGAATCCAGTAGCAGATGGTCCTCTATTCCGAAATCGACTCCAACGACATTCTCTGGCTAGTCCTTCAGCTATCAACATGCTGTTGCCATGATGCTGCTAAAAGTCCCATCTGGAGCCCAATGGTTCGACCCCAAGATTGCCGAGTCCGAAGCGGCGCTTCAATTGAGAAGCATTGTGAGGATCGAAAGGCTTGAGGAAGCTGAAACGTTTACTCAGCATATGGTTCGAAACCAGATACGTACCATGCCCGACACGGCCACAGTCAAGACAGTAAGGCCAATCCTGGGCCGAGAAGACGGATTATTCCGAAGGCGATCCGTGGAACGCGCGCAACGCGTTTGATGGTCCAAAGGTAATCGAGAAACCTCCCGTGTTGAACAACTCACCTGATGCTCGTAATTTAGTGGATTGGGTGGGTGGTAGCTAACCAGATACCTGCGTGGTGTGTTGTTTGACTTCCGCTTTGCGGCAAACTAACTCTAGATGTAGGCACCATTGATAGACTAAATGATTATTATATGTAGGATGCTAAAAAGAGTTCAGGTAAGTGTCCTAGTAAGCTTTGTTAATTATTATGACCCCGATATTATACTTATACGTAGTGGTCAGCTTGAGTTGACATATGTAGGTAAAGTCTAGGGTAGTCTAGGGCTGTACAGGATTCAAATCGCTTGTGGCTTCTTGACATCCCCACTCTCATTTTGATCACCTCTTGAATGAAATGCCGAGACGTAGCAGCGTGAAAGAGATGTCACATGGGTGAAAACCAGTCGTAGTAATGGAGGATCTGGCAGTCCATCTCCCAGGGCTTTGCACGCCCTAGTGGTGTGGTGGGATGATTGGCGGGAAGTTCCTTGATTGATGGTCCCGAGCCAAAATACGAACTCTGCAGCACGTGGGAGAAAAGACTGCTATTTCCAAAACAACCTGACCGACAGGCGCGTGCCGACGCGACCTGCGTCACAGCCACCTGACAGAGAATGGTTTTCTCTCCCGGACTTCTGCATTGGGCCTAGTCTTTTTTCTGAACCTTGCTCTGACGAACTTCAGTTCCAGGCTCCACCAGACCCAACCATTCCTTCACATGTTACGGATACAGACGTACTCAAGTCATCTTTGGTAAACATGACTTTATATGCGAGCCAGCATGAGGGAAATGGCCGCAAAGATTTTCCATCTAATTTATGCTTACATTGCAGACGGTAATTGAGCCGGATGATTCAAAGAAGATCTGGCAAATTATTCATCAAGCTCAGTGCAGTGATTCTTGGCATTGAGGTCTGTGCAGAACTGATGCACCAAGTGGGTCGAAATCTCACATCAAGCGACCGATTTGGCTCGCAGGGTCTCGAAGCAGCGTAACCAAAATGGGCGATTGAAAAGAGAATTCGCGAGTAATTGGCAGACTGTGACAAATATTTTGAATTGCATCAAGATGGCCCTGCCCGGCGTGCCGCATGGCCTCGTTTCATTGCTATTTAAAGCCCAGCCCGCTCGCCATTTCGATTCAGACATCACGGCACGTTCCTCCTTTAACCATCCATCACTTCTGCTGTGGGCCATCAGACTCCGACTTGTTCAAAATGCCTTCAAGCTTCCTATCCAACTGCATCTGCGGTGGTCAGCCAACGCAGCTGCCCACATACCTCAGAAGCCGGATGGACAACCTGACCAAGCTGTGGCGAGGCAGCGAGCTTCAGATTGAGTTGCTCAATCACTACACCTCCAAGGTTCACGAATCTGGAACATCGGTCACCGGCAATCTAATCATCTCACCACACAACAACATTCCGTTTGCCCATGTTGAGATTAACTTGCTGGGTGAGTCCACTGTTAGTTGGGAAACCGTGGTCTGCAAGTCGACATCTCGTTCGCGTTTCCTCAGAGTCGATCAACCCATCCCAGAGTCTGCTTATCCGCCGTCGGAGGGCTTTTTGGCTGGCAGCACATACAAAATCCCGTTTAATTTCGTTATTCCTTACGAGCTACCCTCAACGACCTGCATTCATCCTGTCGATTCAGCGGTAGTCAAAGATTGCCATTTGCGACTACCTCCGACGACTGGAGATTGGGCAAATGACGACATGGCCCCAGAATTTATCCGAATTCAATATTCTATAATGGCGTCCGTATCTTGCAGACATTCTTCCAAGCAGCCTTATTCGCTGTATCAAAAATTGAGCAAGGTGATTCGGGTGGTTTCTCCATCCATGGAACAGCCGCCTTTGAATACATCACCTTCGAGCAAAGTTTACAACCTCACCGGAGCCAAGGAGGTCTATAAAGGCCTCTTCTCAGGATGCCTGGGTCGCATTAGTGTTACCGGAACACAGGCGCAGGCCGTGCATCTTCGCCCAGACATGCGTGGCCTGGACAAGTCTTCCGTGCCCATAACCTTGACCTTTGCGCCGACAGCGCTCGACGTTATCCCGCCTCAGATAAACTCTGTTACGGCGAAAATCAAGTCACACACCTGGTACAAGCACGGCTATGTGACGAATTTCCCGGATCAAGAGAATAAAGAGGAGCCCTACACAGTCGCTATCCCGCTTGAAGTCAACTCACCAGAAAAGTTAAAATGGTCGCAGCATCTTGACCTAGAATATGACAGCAACGCTAAAGATGCTGCACCGCCGATATTTCACACAACAACTTCACAAGTCTCATTCCGTTTGCCAATATTTGACAAAACGTTTCTTCCAACGTTTCATTCATGTCTCGCTTCGAGGACTTATTCGATACACTTATGCTTCAATATTAATAGTGCAGTCGTGGAACTGTCTGTACCAATTCAGATCGTCATAGATGGAACTCGGAATCAAGGGTTGCGGCAGGATTCAGGAGCAGATATGGAGGCGGTACCAGCTTATTCATAGAAGAAAATAAACCAAACGCCTTGTGGTAGCCCATCATGATTGACAAGCTTGTTTGAAATTCATTATTTCGTCCCCATGGACTTTTTGTTCCAATTTACCTGTCCTATTCAATTCCTACGCTCTTGATATTTGGAGTTGCACCTAATTTAGGCCGTGTGTTCATCGTTCATAATGGCTCCACCCATTCCCGAATCCTTGACAAATTTTTACTCTGATGAACCGCGATGGACCCTCCTCAGGTTCGCCAAGCCTATCCTCAAGGAGGAATCGTCAGCCGATATTTCGCCGGCTCCACCGATCGTGGTGAGATGAATTTTTATGGCGACAAATGATGTCGAGGCTGCAGATCGCGATGCTCAAACACAAACACGCCAAGTAGCCCTGTTACCAGTACTCTGCGCTACAACCATGCGCCTTGTCGGTCGGGCAAGCACTTCACACCCCAAAGCAGCAGCAGGAACTGTGAAGAGGAATGTGCGCCTCAATTCATTACCGTCAGACCGTGAGGTAGCATCCAGAGGTAAGAGTGTCATGAATTTAGTGTTTTTTCTATATCCAACTAAATTTCTAGACTGCCGTACATGCACCAAGCGACGCATAAAATGTGACCGCACGGTTCCAAATTGCCAGAAGTGCAAGTCTCGGGGATTGTGCTGTCCAGGGTTCGATCCCCTCCCACTCAGATGGAATCAGGGCGTTGCTAGCAGGGGCAAACTTACTGGAAAGACGCTGCCGGTGTTTCTACAGGATGAAACTGAAAATGCCAGTGCAGCGGACGAAACATCAATCGTCCGGGCAGTTCATAGTCAGGACGACAACCTTGGGTCTGACGACTCTCAGGCTACTGTACACCGCCAAGCTGTGTCGCGCAACCCTAGCCTGCTCAAAGAGCTCGGTCCGTTCAATAGATTCCTAACAACTGGTTCTATAGAGAAGCTTCTCAGCCATTTTTATTTTGAAGTTGCGCCATTGCTCACGTGGCTCGACGGCCCGCAAAACCAGTGGCGGCGAGTCATCATTCCACTCGCGAATCAATTTCCTACCTTACGACTCGGAATTTTGGGCCTTGCCGTTGCTCATTTATCGGCCATACCTGGGAATATTGACGACAAGCTGGATCTCCTAGATGCCAACCACACCTTCCGTGATGCAAGCCTTCGCTTGTTGAACCAAGATATGCGCTTGGAACTGACTCGTAGCCGCGCTACTGACCGTGAAAACCGCGACGGCTCATCCCTATCCCAAATCCTTGCCACAATGTTGGTTCTATGCTTCTCAGAAATGTTAACACCTGATTCGACGGGTTGGAACCTTCACCTGAGAGCTTGTAGAACGATTATAGATCGGCAAAGCTTGAGAATTTCCTCAAATGAGCATGAAGACCCGGTTGCCAAATTTCTCATCAAAGAAGCCGTTGACTTGGAGGCTTTTGTCAACGTTTCTAACTTCATCAAACCGCCGAACCCGGAAGTACCTCGACCGTCACCGTTGACTTGGGATGGGAATTTTTGGCTCTTCACCCGCTTGCTTCACGAGATCACGACAGTGGAAAGAGAGCGTCACGACCTAGTCCGTGGGGGCTGCCAGCCATCACCAGTGGACATGACCCTCTGGCAAGCGAAATTTGAGCATGCATATACCCGAGCACGCGAGGCCTATATCCAAACTTTCTTCGAGGCCATAATACGGGCGCACTATCACGCCGGCCTAATATATTGCTACCAGGCTCTTGCGCCTGCTGCCGAGTCGGAGCAGACCATTCAAGCATACGTCAACCTCCTCTTTCATGATCTTCAGGCCATCGGAGGAACGCAAAAGTCACTATTTTCTCACGATAGCTTCTTTCCGTTGTTTATTACCGGCACAGAGTGTCGAGGCGACAAGTATCGTCAGCACGTTGTGCAAACGCTTTTCGAAAAGACGATTTTCACCACTGGGGTCTGGTGTAATAATGCTGCGCTAAAATTTTTACATGAGTTCTGGAGCTCTTCGAGCGATAAGAACGCACAAAGTTGGATACAGTATGCTCGGAAAAGGGAGATTGACCCGTTTCTCATATTTTGACCTGGAATGGCTTTCCGAGTTGGGCATGATTTCACCTAGAGCGCGGCATAGAAGGAATGTAGACCGGGATTTTGTTCTCTTGTATTTGTTATTTATGGCGTCGGAAACCTAGATAGACCTAGCATGATATTTATCTTTAAGCGGCATGACCAAATATGAATAGAACTATGGCGGCTAGACCTAAACTTACAAGGCAGGGGTGCCGATACGATGGCTCCGTAAAAGCATGTCCTCCATATTCTTGCTGTAGCCAAAGTCGGCAATCTTAGCCCACTAATGTGGGCCTTGGTTCTGGACAAGAATGTTCTATCTGGAATTCAAGATTGACTTCGCATCCGTGTAAGATCAGAGATCTTACTGGTGGCTTCATATCTCTGTGGGCAATATTGTTTGGTGCATGAAAACAAGTCCCTGGAGAATTTGAAGAGCGATGAATTCCAAGCTTCCTAATGGGAAGTGCTCCATGGCTATGAAAATAGAGTCGTTGCGCAGGTACCAGCCTTGGAATTGAACAAAACTATCTCGGTACTATTTATCGTTCTTGTCGTTAGCCAGGTCAAAAGTCCATCGATAATGGCTGGCGTGATCTCCATACTTGCTCATGAGAGAAATTGACCAAAGCCAAGAGTTCTCGCAGCATTTGCTTAATTGCGATGGAAGCCTACTCCAATCTCCTTACCGGTTCCATTTCCTTAACCGCTCGACGCTTGCTGCTCTGGGATTGATGAAGTCATACCACGCCGTACGAGCCGTTGCCAAGCTTGTCCTTACGCCCCCATTCTTCTTCAACGCGATTGTGCCAAAGGCCTCTGGGGGGGGGGTCAGTGATGTAGCTGTTGGACGAAGCGCGAATCGCTAATGAAAGTATTTTCTAACTCCCAATCACCCACCAGGCTAGACACTTCCAAGGTATCGCCGGACATTGCGGTGAGTGGATGAAGTTGGTCGTCGAATGTTTTTTCTTTTTTTTTTTTTGGGCCGCTATTCTGTGATTTCACTGTGTTGAGTTAATGGAGCGCCAAGGGTCAGACATCGCTAGCTAGCGTCGCCGGATAAGGCTTTCCTCGATGAAGCCAACAGAAAGGGATGGAAAGCACTTTCTTTCGTCCCTGAAGTGCTCACAAAAAGAATGATCAGGTAGGCTAGACTGACTCTTTTAAGGCCGCAAGTTCACCCTAAAAGGCTGAAATTAACGCCGTTGACGGGTAAGTCCATTGTTAAGGTAGGATTGTTTGGCCCCTGCGTGGATGTGAGCGATGCATGGAATGCTGGGGGCCATATTTTCTACAACGGAGGTTGTTCGTACTGGCTTGGAAGCACATATATGCCTGCAATATTTCCAATCAAAAGCTATCAGCCAAGAGAAATGGAGGTATTTTGCCTTGGTGTTCGATCCCATTTTGACGATGCTGCCTAATGCAGCTTATGTAATGCTTGTGGGTTGTCTTGTGCGACCGTGAATATGTACAGCCAAAGTCTGGCCAGCCGATCACGGTTTCTCACCTCTTTCAAAACATTCCATTGAACCCTTAATATGGGCCAATACTGGAAACTTATCAATATTGACCAGCGCAGTGAGCTGCACCACGACGGTGGCCTCAAGCTGTGGGAATTTGTCATGAGCACGTCAGCTGAACAGCTCGTTGCACTTCTCAAAACTACTGAGTGGGCCGATTTCCGCATTCAGAGCCATCTCATTGCGGCCTCCAAGCACAAGAGGTAATCCTACAACCTGCTCAACCTTGTCACCCTTACCTCTACTGACACTGTTGCGCAGCTCGGGCTCTCAGCTGGTTGCTCTTCCGCAGGAAATCATTGACATGATTGTTGCACTCTTGCTCGACAATCACCCAGTTCAAGATGTAGTCTGCTTGTCGCTGACATGCAGCTACTTTTTCCGACTTCTTGGACCCTGGCTCCAGAAAACCCTGGCCAAGGACTTCGGGCCCTGGGCTGGCGACCGCCTTGTCTTTGTTGGCGACTATGCGAGCGGTTATCCTGCTGACGTGGCAAGCGACGAAGAGAAGCTGGAGTGGGACAGCCTCGGGCAAAGCTCGCTTTACGATCTGCCGACCAAGATTGCGGGGGAGGGGAAGAAGACAAAGCCGCGTTCCTTGTACGCCAGCAGCTCTTTTGAAGTGTGGGGTGAACTTCTCGACCAACTCCGGGAGAGGCTTAGTGGACATCTTGAAACTGTGCAGCTTTTTGATCGGCTGGTGGCCTTGTTGATGCAGCCAGCCGAGACCCTGACGCCAGCAGAGTCAGCCCCTGTGCTTCGTAACTTGACCGCCAAAGAATACGTCAGAGACGCAGCGCTGGCCGATTCCGATGTGGCCTACAGTCTAGGCGAGGTTGTGGTGATTTATACGCAGTGGACTGACGATCCATCAGGCACTGAGGGACTTGGCATGGAGGGAGACTGGATTGGTCACCGCTTCGATATCAGCAATATGGCAGGCGTGGCTGGGGAGGAGTGGAAGGACGTCAGTGAAGACGCCCTGCAAAAGTTGGACATGGTGACGGGGTGTGAGAAGAAGGACGGCCGGAGAGCTTAAATGGGCTGATGTGTACTAAGTTCATGTTTACAATGACCTAGGAGTTCGTGTCAAGTACAAGGTGTCATCATCTTACTTGAATGGCACCGTTTTATAACTTGCATGATATGTTTGGGAGACACCCCCCCAGCCCATACCTCTCTTCTATTTTCGTTTAGAAACAGATTGAGATCAAAATTTAATTACATCCGCGAACTAAAACTACTCTGCCAGCTTGCAAACTTCTGTAGAGGTTTCTTAGACATTAAAAAATATAAAATTTCAATCTCTAAGATACATGGTTCAATCTTGTCGCTGGCTAATATTATGATGAGAATTTGACAGAAAAACAATAAAGCTTCTTCTTTTTTTTTTGTGTTTTTTTTTCTTCTTTTCAGTTTAGATTTCGTTTTACAGTTTCGAGTTAATACCATTCTTAGATATTGACCCAGAATCTTGTACAATAACCCAATCTTTGATTTTTACATCCTCTAGGTCTGGCTTTGCATTAACTCCGGCCCTCACCCAGCACTAATAACAGCACCGATTTTCCAGGATGGAGGATTTCACTAACCAGAGTTGGAAGTTGAGTCCAAACTCCCCGAGGGGGTTGTATTTTGCGTCGGCGGCTCTAGCTGCAGGCGAACCTCCTTCAAAAGCGCCGCCATGATAAGATTAACATTGTTTCCATCTTTGCAAGCCGATGGGTTTGCTTTGATGACCTTTTTGGTCACCGCGTCTCCCTCACGCCTCCAGAAGTTTTCTATCATATCCATGGTTTCTTTCAGAAAAGTGCCCAGATACGGGTTTCCGGGCCTAGGCTCCTTTGGGAACAGAATTTGCCATATCTTGAACCACTGGTCATTTAAAGCCATCGTCCTGTGCATGGGGAACTTCAGCTGCTGCTGCGCTACCCGCGAGACGCCTTTCAGGTGCATTGCCACTGGTTGGGCGCGAGGCTTGCAGTTTTTCCGCTTGATGTGTGCGCAGAGCATTTCCGAGGAGCAGAACTCAATGTGGCAACGCTCGCAATAAATTGGGACCTGATAGTGACGCCGCTGAAGGTGCTGCTTGACGTCCCTGATACGCGTCATTTTAAGATTAAGGCAGCTCATATATCGTATATGATCAAGGCGAAAGAACGGGCAAGCAAAGACAACAGCTTCGCCTTTGCCTTTGCTGCTTAAGCCCTCTTCGCTTACTTTAGTAGTTTTTTCTTCATCTATATCTCCCTCGTATTTTATCTCGCCCGTCTGTATTTGGTCTTTATCATATATTTGCTTGTCTTCCTCTGGTAATGATCTATCGGAAGGGTTCTCAGTATCGATGGCCGGCATAGTTTCGCCGTATGGCCTTGTCGGGCTTAGTTGATTGAAGCCATAATCTATCTGTTCATGCATGTCGTATGTCGGTTGGAAGGCATGGTTCTGTGGTAATTCGTGATAGTGGTAAATAGTTGGGGGTTCCGTATATGGATGAGAAACGTCTAATAACTGTCAGAAGTCAAGGGGTTCTAGTTTTATCAGACTGAATAATAGGACTGTACCTGGTGGGCAAGGTTGATTTGCGAAGACGCTTGGGGCGGATGTGTCGATGTTGGGCAGCGAGCCTATATTGTTTACATGGTACGGTTCGTGGTACGAAAACGTTGCATTTCTATCAAAGTTTGATTCTTCATCATTAGGGTATGATCTTGGGATCTCTAGGTGAGCCCCTATGGCGTATGTGTCCATCGGGTATCGCTGCCATGGTTCCGCTGAATAGTTGCCGAACGTGGTATTTCCCAATGCCGGGTCGATGGCAAGGTGTTCACTATGCATGCTAATCGTTGTCGAAGTCGGCGATTCATACAAAACGGCATTTTGGTCGTGTATCGACAAAACGCGGTGCGGTTTATTTTGGTTCGGTGTATCGTCTGGCAGACTCCCCGGCTGTTGGTATGAATGCGAGACCCTGGCCGTGTTGCGGGGTTTACGTGCTGAAGCAGCCCGAGTTCGGCTTCGAGACGTGATGCCAGGGGTTCGGGGTCTACTGGGTCTAGAGAAAGCGTTAATTTCTTGGGTTTCACGGAACTCCACGATGTGACCGGGGGTGTTCGCATACCCTCTTGCACCTTTTGAACTGGACGCAGTGCTTGACATCGTTCGTGTAACGACTGATGAGACTGGCTGTAATTTGGACAATGTTCAACGGGCTTTGTAATGTTATTGTTGAAGCGGACACACACAAGGCACCCACCGAGGCAGACCACGAATAAGTGGTGTGACTTCCGATTGGTTGGTGGCGCCTAAAGTCGACGCTCCATCCAAGCCGAACCTTTCAAAAGTTGCCACTTGGCGTATTTAATAGGCACGGCCAACACAGGAGGGATGACATTCGTGCGGAATATGGGCATTTTTTTCTATACTACAATACAATCTGACTGGCACGCTCGCCATTTGGTGCCTGGCCGAAAAAGGCCGAGTCAGACGTCGCAAGATCTCGGACGCGAGGAATTGCCGAAGGCGCTGCAAATGAGGCCTCCGGGCTATGCAGCGATTTGACTCAACTTGTGCCTTTTTTCACGGGGGCTGAAATTCCCATCATCGCAGGGCTGTGCAACGTTGGTCGTCTTTAGACGTTGCCACTGGTGAATCACAAGAACATAGCCCCAACGAGCGCGCCGCGATTGGCTCTCATCAAAGTAAGCACGGACTTGCCTACAGATTTAAAAGGCAGTGCCCATTCCGCTTACGACGTGACGATGCCTGCGTCGACTCACTGGTCACTGATCCTACCACGCAGAATGAACGAATTATGCTTCAAGAAAATGAACAAATATTTTAAATAATGGTGTTGATGCTTGAGTAAGAAATAAATTAAGAGGTACTGGAGAAGTTATGTGTGCAGAATTTAAACCTACTGGGAATTATTGGTGCAGACTACTGTAGTACAGAACCGTCAGTTTCACAATAAGAAAGTTTTTAAAAAAAGACATACTTGAGCTATCCCTTTTATTTCATGCTTCTTTTGACTACATAATATTCCAAAACGAATGATGCCATAGCTGATGCACATGCTTGATTCATAAATAGCCAGATTGCGTGGGTCCACTAATGATACGTGCTAACCTACAGGCGCCCTAGCACCAAGTGAAAAGATAGTAGACAACACAGTCGAAATGTGCAACAGCGGCACGGATTACGAGATTGAAAACGATGCTTCGAATGGCATAATCGGTATTCTCATCAGCGGTGGTGGCTTATTCGGAGACGTTAAATCCATTTCCCCCGTAGTGGCGAATACTCCACCACAAGCCTCGCTGCCTTATGATAGTGTTGCAGCGAGTTTGCACAATCGTGCAAACAACGCATGCTCGAGCAAGTCGGTTTGTTAATAGAAATGCGGTGGCTCCCTCCAGAATCGATAATGTGATTTTCTTCTTCTCGACAGGCTCAGTATTTAAGTTACCGTATTGGAGGCCCATCGGGGTTCAAATCGCCACCTACGACGACGAGCCTGGGAGGTTTTTCAGCTTGCGGCGTCTCCGTCTTTTGCAGGCGGGCGTATTAGGCGACAGACGCTTCCTCCCGCTTACGACGGCCGTCGGACAGAGCGATTGGGATTATTGCATCGGCATTTACTGTTTCTTGCATACGAGTCCTTTTCCCGTGAGCAGCCACGACAAAGCGATTTATCCCAACTTTCAGCTGGTTCGGGGACCAGCGCACACCCTTGTAATGATGCACAGCGTCGTTAAATCCGAGCCTGTGGTGGCACCCGTCGACAAGCCCGATAAGCCGCGCCAAGGGTTTGCCCTTTTGGGCTGCCTTGATTCAAAACTGTCGGTGGCAATTCCTGTTGAAACCCGTGTGGTTTGTTTCAATGCCAAGCAAGTGGATTTATGCAAAGGTGTGTTGCCACCTCCAAGATTCGCGTCTACAGAAAAATGCTCTTGGTCGGCTCGGACTGGTCGGTCCTGCAGGTTGTGATGTTTTGCTAATTTTACTCCTGTTTCATCACAGACAATCACTTGCCGGTGGAAGAATACGCCCCCGGGGGCCGTTCGATAGCGGCGTTGGACCCTTGTCTCATTCGTTCGCTAGTGCCCGCTCCAGGCGGCAGCCGTGGCTCAGCTGGATCGCCATTGAACAGAATATTGCCACTGCTGATCCTGGTTGCCGTAGCGGGCGCTTGGACCGAATGCGAACCAACACCAACGCCCATCTTCACATGGGATCGGATGCTCAGCTACGCTGTCTTCATCATTTGTCTGGGGTTTGCTGGCAAACAGTCCTGCAACCCTGGCAAAGGGTCTGGCAACGTCGTCTCAAAAATAGCTCGTTGTGTTGGTGGCCGCGTTTCAAGAAGTAAATCTGACAGCAAAAACAAAAAAGCAAGAGGGAAACGTACTAAAAAGTCATCTGAGTCTCCAACAAGCGACGAGAGTGATGGCGGTGATGGCGGTGACGACCCTGATGACGCCGACGACGATGAAAGTAAACGACTCATGGCATGTCCCTTCTTCAAGTTAGACCCCATTCGCCATCACGCGTGCGGTGACTACCTGCTCAAAAACGTCTACCGCGTCACGCAACACATGCGTCGATTTCACGCCCAAGGTCAATCAGTCTGCTCAATTTGCCTCGATGAGTTTCGTAATGATGATGAGCGTGATGCACATCACTCTCTCCAGAGATGCAGCCCACCCGAGGGCCGTGACCGGCTCAATGACGAAGAACTAGGCAAACTCACTCGAGTTCCGGGTGGAAATGACAAACTGAAATGGTATTTTATTTGGGATGCGCTTTTTCAACCTCACCTGCGGCCGAACTCGCCATACATCGAGGAGGGAGTCGCAAGATATGGAGAAACTTTGCATAGACTAGCCCTGCAGCGATATGAGAGGATCTGCGGCCAACGTGGATCGTATGATCTTTGCCTGATTCCTCCGAGACCAAGCGATTTCTTCAGGGAATTCATCTGTCCACTGATCCGACCGCCATACGATGACATGGGACCTATTTTTAGGGTCACGTCTGCGAATCTACCTCTGCCCATGCAGAACCAGCAGGTGTTCTCTTTCCAGTATCTGAACGTCCCTGGCCCCAGTAGTGGACCAGAATCCATGTACTCCCTCATGAATCCTGGATATGCCTCATCGCAGCCACCTCAGGACGACGCAGGCCTGTATATGATCCCGCCAATCCAGTCGCCTATGGACAACCAGTACCATCATGACAACACCTTCCCAGAAACGGAATTGAGTGATGAAAACACAGAACAGATGGAAGTTGAATATATGCAGCCGATGGAACTTCTGGATGATAACCAAGGCCAGTATACCGGGAATGGGTTTTCAAGTGGACAGGATATCGGAGGAGGATATCAGAAGAGAAACTTGAATCGCGGTAATGGCTCCTTTTTTTAATGCGTTTGCTTATGTAGGAACACTATAATTGCAAAAACGACCACATTCCTTGTTATAGATTGTATATAGTTAGCAATAGAAAATCTTTATTTTACCTGATAGATTTAGATTTAACCATTTTATTGGCTATATAGGATACCAAAGAAAGGCTCCGATTCAAACAATGATGATACGAAGAGAAAAGAACAAAAAGGCAACTCTTTTAAGTAGCAACCTGTACCCATGCAATGAACTGGTGCATTTTATTAATGTGTGGCGTGGGCTGTGTAATAGTTGTACTAAGCTGCTGTACCACGGGGCAACAAATAAGTCAATGGTTGTCATTGTGGCAATTGCTGTAATACATAATGGTACCGACGACGATAGCGTACTTGACGGGAAAGAAATACGATTGGCTCAATAAGATAATAATCCGTCTTGAATTTCCCTTGTTGAAATGATTTATATAAGAAATTCTTTAGATTGAACAGCAGTTCCAAGTTCAAACTCCTCCTAAGACCAACCCCATAATTGCCAAGCACAATACTTAGCGATTCGCCTCCATTTCATATATTCCTCGGTCGCAGCCCGTATCTCGTGTGGGCTCAATGTACGGTGCACCTGTCTGTGATTGTAACTCGTGCCTGTTATCCCTTGTAGGCATTTCGAGCGGTGGCTTGATCACAGGCGACTTGGTAAGGGGCGCCGTAGTAGACGTCAGTGATTCAGATCGCGCCCCAGAACGGCGGCGACGCGTCGAGAAAAATAGTAGCAGACCGACCATCGATACTGCTGCCACTACACTTACAGCGACTCCTCCAATTGCACCCCCGCTCAGGCCGTCATGACCATGAGTTTGTGCTCTTGCGCCAGTCTCTCTCGGCAACGTTGATACAGAGGCTGGAGCTAATGTTGCTGTTGCTGCGGTTGGTTTTACGCCCGTAAAAGTGTAGAGATTTATGCAATATCCCCCACCGCACTGGTAGGCGGGAGCTCCAGGGCAAAGCATGCTGCAATCCATCGTGGCGGCCGAGCTGGTGTCGGGTGTGGTACTATCGCAGAAACATTCCGTCCCATATTCCACACCACACCACTGGTTGTCGTGATCGACACCGGCACGCCATTCGCAGCAATAAGTTGGGTCATTTAATAAGGCTCCCACCATTGAAACCCCCTGGAGAAGGCGGGAATTGTTGTAATCAGAGAAGCAACCTAGGTTAGAAAACTCGGACACTTCCTGCTTCGTCAGGGACGTGTATGTCGCTGCGGTGGTAGTGAAACTTATGCCACTATATAGATTCATATTCCAGGTCCCTCCGCACTTTCGAGTGCCTTCGCCAGGACACATGTTGCTACACGCAGAGGCCAATGCCGGTTTAGCATTAGATGTGGTGCTATCGCAGAAGCACTCCGTCTCGTATTCGACACCGCATATTGTAAACTCTGTCTTCATATTAACACACCAATCGCAGCAGAGTTGGGTATAGTTTGTGCCGAAACTGGTATTGGTACCGTTGAGAAATCTGTCCTCGCTAAAGTCGTTGAAACAGCCGACAGAGCTATAGCCTGGGACGGCTTCGGTGACTGGCCGCGGTCGCAGAGAACCGTCAAGCGTTGGGCCGACGGTCGGCTCGGGCATCACTGGTGTGAGCCGCATATTGAAAACTCCTGCTGGGAAGATCGTGGACGACAGGACAAAATTGGTTGGTATGAAGGCGTAAGGTTAACCATGCACATGTATGACTGAGAAGAAGGGGAAGTTCGGGTTACAAGCACTTCTGGATCTTCGTCCGAATTTCTGCTCCTTGTTTTCTTTTTGGTTGTAATCCAATAGTCTGTTTCCTTCTGCTTGCATACAATCTGATCATCCGTCTAGTGATAGGTGCTCGTACATCCCGCAATTGGTCATTCTGGTGAAGTTGGCTATCCAAGGATGCATTTGCCTCAACCCAGTCCGAAAGCAGAGCGACGTGCTTGAAGAGCCGACATTCTATTTCAACTGCATTGCAGCGGGTTAAAGTTTATGTAATACTCGCCGATGAAAATGGATTTGATCAGTGGAAGCACCTCGAGCTGATATGTTCATTCGAGGCTGTCCAGGCTGCTTCTGTGGAGCGAGCAATGAGCAGTGATGGGCCAGACTTCCACCAGATTATGTGGCAAATACGTGGAACTTGTCAGCTACAGACACAGGAGCGTGCCGATTTTTAGATACCCAGGGTGTAGAATAGGAAAGTCTTGCAAATCGAGTTTTCTGTCTCACTAGACTTTGGAAAGGATATTTGGGAACCTGACCCCATTATAGCATTTAAACTAACTAAGCTGGCCTCGTCCTGTGAGGATCAGTGCTTCCTGTCTATAATAGTCATCTCTGGGTCAACCACAAACCGGTAAGCCAACCGGGTCAACAGCATTAAACAGGTCAACTAGATAGCGAGATCGGCCAGACCACAGCAACATATCGTAGATTCTCCTCCCCATCTCTAGGCTTGCATCAGATGGCCACAAAGGATCGGTAAGCTGGGCACGTAAACAAAGACGACTTGGTATCTGTCGACGTGGTTAGGTCAAGCTTAGGCAGTGCGTCCTCTCGGGTGAGGGAAATAGACCCGAAGAGAGAGGACAGTATGACCAGAAGGTTTTATTTGAAAGAAAAAAAAATACTGGTCATTTGTTTAAGGTGACGGGATCATTATGAGCGATCCCATTGTCAAAAACTACTTGCATGCTATTTTTGCGGCTCGATTTCTGGATCAGCCAGTTGAGCCTACTTCTTGTTTACATTTACAGAACTACCTCACATACTGCCGAAACACTTCAATTGACGCTTATCTGAAGTCCTATGCTTTAGAACCGGACTCAGCTCATTAGATGATAAAGTATAGATGAGTAACAAAGACTAAATAAAATACATGATTCCTAATGAAATGCAAAGATGCAGCGACTGCTCTATATTCACTTTATTTTTCTTGTTGATCCTGTAGCTTCTCGGCTCCGACACCTGAAATAGCCATTTCTCGTAGGCCTTGAAGTGCCAGTAAAGAAAGCTCTGTAAGTTTCTCCTCATTCTCAAAATCCTCGGAGCTTGATCCAAATTCAAGGAGGTGCTTCTCCACGCACTCCCGGCCACATCTGCTCCAAAACTCGTCGACAAGTTCCACGGCTGGTTTGCTGAGTCCTTCGGTACCGCCTATTGCGGCATGAATATTGTCTTTCTCTAGTCTATTCTTTTCGATTTCATCTTTTTTATCTTCAGTCTTGACTCGTTTTCGAGGTGTTAGAGTGTCTTCAAGATGCATATTAGATTGTTCAGCGCGCATCCATTCCTGCATTCGGCTGTAACAGAATCGGGTCATGCCTGACATTAAGCTCTCAAATTCCTGCTTTACCTCGAGAGCCTTGTGCTCGAGGTCCGTATTTTTGGATAAGGAGACTTCCTCTTCGGCCTTGGGTGCAGGACTATTTCGGCAATTCGAGGGTGAGCATTCGTCTCCAGCATTGGCAGATTTCGGGCTGTATACAGATGGCGTAGTAAGAGGCGAAACATACTTGTTCAGAACCTTTTGGCTGTCACCCAGGTGCAACTTTGGTTTTCCAGATCTGTCTCTTTTTACACCTGACATAACAGGAGCCAGGAACTTTGTTCGAGGTAAAGCTTCTGCATCACTGGGAGGAGAGGGCGACTGGGAGTTACGTGTTTGCGGCGTAGGTTGGCAATTGGCTTGCTTTTCTCTGTCGAATTGTAGTTTGATAATATTTGAAAGCTTAGAGTCGATGTGCCGAGATAGATTTATAGTAAAAGGAGCACCGGGCTCAGGAACTTTGACGATGCTCGTCGGGTTGACGCGGACATAGACACCGTTCCACTCTCGCAGCCAGATGCCTATCCGTTCGCACTGGGTCACGTTTTCACCGCGACGTCCAATCTCCAGTAGAAGGCAAGCATCGAGTCTTGAGACCCGTGAGCGGATCTCAATTCCCCTATTGTTTTGTCGAATTAGGCCGTCGAATATCCAAGGAATTTGCCTGCCTCGTCCGTTGGCAATGACAAATTGACGGAACTCTGATGGTGACTTTGCCAAAACTCCTCTTACTTCGGTTTCATTTTTGCTCCTCCAGGCGAATATCGATCCATCAGTAGTCTCTTTCAGTATTTTCTTTTGCAATCGAGAAAAAGCACCTTGTGCTCCCTCACCGTATCTGGAGGACATGCTCACTCCCGTCAGCCCAACCAATGAATACGCCACGTCCTCTTCGCGGTGGCCCTGGCGATCTGATGCCCAAGCTATTCGCATGGCGATGGCGCTTGACCAAAGTTGTTGGCTGTCTAGCAAGATATTCTTCGGGATGCCGGTAATGTTGCTTATCAGTGGTAACAGCTCTGGGGAAGACTTGGACCCCAGATGCTTCCAGCTTGTGTCGTAAAACTCGACGCACTTTGGCCCAATGATTTCTTGAAGAGTCCAAGGATTTTTCCAATATACCGACTCTTTCCATGAATCCTCGCTAAGAGTTGGCTCATTACTTTGGAGATCGTCAAGGTATGCGAAACATATCGTTGCTTTGCGAAGCCAGCGGAAGGATGCATTTATTGCCTCATCGACATCTGCAGAGGACGATTTGTCGACACAATAAGAATAAAGCCACAGATAATTTATCCCTCGGTCATTAGCTTCTTTACAGGCTCTTATGACATCGTTTGCAATTGGCTGCTCGATCCCACATTGGCAAGTGGAATTAGTATGACTAACGGCGTCGTCCTTCGCCAAGGACGATGAGAACACAGCGAATTCAGGTGTATCATCGCCATCGAAACGACGCAATTTGTGTGATTGAGTGTGTAATAGTCGCATCGTCTAAGAAAGGTGGGTGTGAAGACTCATGGAAGTTCAATGAATATGTGATACTGAAGTGAGGCAATGCGCCGTGGTAGGATCTCAGCCATAAGGACAAGACTGGATGCATTATCGAGCCATTTTTCACATCTTTATATCGATTCTTGAGGCTCAATTATTACAAGTCCTTCGGTCGTCCGTTGCGGCCTAGGGCGAAGCGTTGAACAAGCACACCCGTGCTTGTTACGACCTCCACCACGAAAAGATGGCCAACCTTTCAATTGGTTTGCGCAATGGGTCGCACAGGCTACGGCCTGATGACCACTTGGTTGCTACAAATAATCCAAAGGCTGGCCATCTGGCCCATTACTCATTGCCGGTTGAAAGAAATGCAAAGGCTTTTAGATGAGCACAGAATGACTTGCTTCAGAAATGTATGAGGCTGACGGCGCGTGCCTGCCAATCATGGTTCATTTCTGCGCTCCGCCAGCGTAAAGCGCAAACAGCGAAGCAAATTCGGAAACGTATGTAGAGTCCCAGCGAATAAAAGCAGATTGAAAAGGAGGCATGCTCGATTGTCGAGCGCAATCTCCAGCATGCGCCAAAGTCGTGTCGCGGTCAGCTGAGCCTGAAGAGGCGCTGGTTGCCTCAAGCTGTGGCAGATTACTCATGCCGAATTGACCAGTCAAAGGCTATATAACGCCCGGCTCAGTCTTTCCTTTCAGCTGGCCAAACATGGCGCGGTAGTTCTTACATGCCGTAACCAACAATCATTGAAGCGCCGCCGTCCTGGCCTTGACTCACTTCACTTTTGTTGGTTGGTTGCACAATGACGCATTGCGACAAAATTAGTGCCTGGTCAGCACAGCCACGTCTTCGTCTTCTAAACGCGAGGAGGCTCCCTAATCTTATTACGCCTCACATGTGTGTGCGGTTGGGAAGAGTATCTACATTGGAGAGAACCCTCCATGTTATCCGAAACCATCGAGGCGTATGACACAAAGATGCCCACAGTGTCCTACAGTTAGACGATGCCCATGTTATGCAAAAGCTCCCTTGTGACTCGGTGCCTGAATTGCTGCCAACCTTGATAATGCGAGGCATAAATGCCAATCGGATAAGCCGAAAAGCTTTTGGTTTCCGGTTGGTTTGCATTTGCACTTTTGGGGCACTGGGCAGGTCAATGTCACTTGTGTAGGCGGGCCGGAGGAAACCGCTGGGCAACGCTGGACATGACACATTGCGATCAAAGCCCAAAGGGCTGCAGTTAATGCTGATCCGGACCAGTAGGCGGCTGCCACAGTTGAATTCACGGTGAGTACGCCAAAGCTTTTTTGACACGTCACTCGGACCCTTTACGGGTCATCGGCTCATCCCAGTCTACACAACAAATGGTGTGGATGAAAACACATTTGAGACAATGCGTGGACCAAGCATATTCATTGTCTCTTGGTTCGCCCTGGTTTTATTTTTATTTTTATTTTATTTTTTATTCTTTTGCTGTTTGATTCGTCCAACAAATCAGTCATGTTTCATTGCCGACCGGGACAGCATGGCAAGCGGAAGAATGAAAAGCCAGAGACCAAAATACGGGTGCCTAAATAGCCTGTTGCGTCATATTGCCTACTCACTGTGGCTTGGTACTGAAGACATACAGATGTCTTGCTTAAAGTTCGCTTAAACTGGGGCTGTGTTCTGTTGTGACCAAAAAAGATCTGTTGACGATGGCTCAATCAAAGTGTCCGTCTGTGTGAGAAAATGTGCACTTGGCCCCCGTGAAGAATTTTTCACCTATTGACGGAAGACTTGCTCAGTATGTTGCGGATAATACGGAGGATTGCTCACTGTAACAAGTCTCGGAATGTTGCTAAATGGGCGCAGACGCGTCAACAGCCCCCATGGAGTAACATGCGCCTCAAGCTCAGCATTCTGAACTATGCATATTTTTGATATTTGCTAGTGTGATAGGAGGCTTGCAAATATAATGCATTCCGAGGGCTTTTACTTGGGCCCATTGGTTGAGTCTACCTGGGCGAAGCTCGTGTTGGGGGTTAGCGTCACTATCAAGCTCTGACCAAGTAATCTCAAATCTCGTCAAATATATCAATCGGAGCTCTCTATGAAAAAATGACAAAAAGTCGAAGCAATATTTTTTCATGTTGAAGGAATGTCTCTCACGTGTGAAAACAAGAATGGTCTCAATCTCTGCCACAGTTGGCCACGCTCTTCATCTGGCGGGCTCACTAGGTACGATGCCACAATCATCCCTAAGCAAAAGTCCCACCCGACGAGAGACGATACACGAGTAAGCCTGAAAGGATCCGTGTCTAGTGCAAAGAAGCTGGCGATCGTATCCTCGAGCTGAATTTCCGAATGGATTTCACCACGGTCCCATACGTCAAGGGCTGCAGGAATCTGCACATTTAGCATATGCGGCTGAAAATAACGGAAGGGTTGAAACTGTGGCAACTGGGCAATGAGAATGGAATTTAGATGAATATGTGCCTTGAAATGTAATAAAGCCAGCCTCGTTATATTAGTCATGCGTACGTTAGCAAGGCATCATTGACATACCGCTGGTAAGACTCGCGGACTATGGGGCAGCTGTTTCGAGCATTGATACGTTTCTGGTCGTAGACACCAGCATCTCTGAAGAGCTGAAAGCCAAATTGTGCAACGACAATGCACGTGGGAAATGCATCAACGCCCCGATACGTGGCAAGAATAATAGCTACCACAAGAACTTGGAATGATGGAAGGAACTCGGCTCGCGGCTGGTCCGGTCTGTGGGGGCTGTTGACGATGTGGAACTAGCGTACTTTGTGAGAGAGGAAACTCCATCGACAAACAGAAGACCACATACAAGTTTCTGGCTGAGTGCGCTCAGCAAGGCATCATGGTAATACCAGGCCTCGTGCTTCATTTCCGAGCGTTCCGACATGCTAAGCCCCGCAGTGAGGATGGCGGCCACCAACTGAGGGGTCTGCTTCCCCCGTGAGAAACATCTCTTGTGTATCAGGGGCCAGTGCGGATGGAAGGTGTCGAAATATTGTTTTTGTAACTCATCTCGATTTGGTGCCTCGAGCAGACGCGCCGTATGGTTTGGCGATAGTTCCAGTTCCGATAATGTCTTGTTGAGCAGGCTATCTGGTGGGTAGTCGCGGGTAGACGATTCCTTCTCTTCACATGCTTGCCTAGCAGTATCAGGTTCAATATCCATACTTTTTGCACAGGCTGCCTCTTTCTCCTCTGTGCCGTGGCTAATTGCCTGGTGGCGCCTCAGCAAGTCACTAGATGGTCGTGTTAGCACAGCAGCCATCTCAAATGGGTATCTGTCCTTGCATGCTTACTTCCGATTAAAATTTGCTAGGCATTTTGGGCACGTGAATGGCCGCAGATTGGCATGGTCCCTGATGTGGCGTAGGAGGTGCTCCTTTTTCTTGTACGACCGGGTACAGCCAGGGTGGCTACAAGGAAAGCGAGCCGTATCGGGAGGCATCTTTAGGCAGAAGTGGCAAAGGGGCGATTACTGCGTGATGGAACTGCTGCCTGGCTTCCGTCTATCCAGTCCCAGGCTTCTACAGTGCTGATGGTGTGGGATGCGGGATGGCTGCAACTCTGCGTCCAATTTTCAACTCAAAGTCCGTGCCAAGAAGCGATGTGGCATGTGGCATGTGGTATGTGGCATGTGGGGCATTTGAATTTTCGGTTTCGCTGCGAAATTAAGGTTTGATGGAAGCGTAGCACCGTCATGGAGTTGGAAGCATAATCATAACGTGCGCCTAACATTTTACGATCGAACTTCGTTCAGGCTCTGGTTCATAAACACTCCTCAAATCCGAGTTTATTCCTTAGTTTGCGTAATAAATCAAGGGTACAACTTGCAAGAGAGTATGCACAGGACAAAGCGGCTGAAGTGATGATCACTCAAAAACAGCCAATGGACAAACAAATAGAAAATGTCCGTTTCCCTCGCAAGCCATGATGCGTATTCATCAATCTCATCACCATAAACATTCTAGTATGAGAAGAACATCTGACCATGAGCTCATCCGCAATACAATTGCACGATACTCAATCGGCATAGATACGAGGGATTGACTCCTCTTCTCCAAATCTCTCACGCCGGATGCTCAGATCCACTACAATGAGCCGATCAGAACCTTTGTGGGCCCTTCCCAGGCCTCCGAAAAGATCAAGACCGTCGTTGGGTCTCTCTATACCAACGCTCCCTCACTACCCAACTAATCGAAATCACTGGCGACAAAACGGCGAATGCCATCACGTACTGCTTAGCATCTCACTACGATCCGGGGGAAGATGAAGGAAAGTCAGTGCTCGCATATGGTTCATACACAGATATTCTCGTCAAATATATTTTTGATGAGGTGGAGGAATGGAGAATCAGTGAGCGAAGGATTGCATTCCAAGCGCCTTTGATTGGAGAGAGAGATCTTCTTACAATGTAGTTGTGCATGATCTGTGTATTTTTACAATGAGTAACTGAGTGTTAGAATATTAGTAATTGTGCTGCGTTCTTTCTATCAACTTCCATTAGCTTCTTCTCTTTTTTTGGTTCAAGGCAGCCGTGCGGGGGTATTGAACGAGCCAATCATATTAGAACCTAGCACAAAGAGCCAGGGATTCACACCGAGATAATCACTTTTAGATTGCGCTTGAAAGACAAGAATGGTCAAATTTGATTATAGTTCTGACGGAAATTGAAAGATTTACAGCTTCTCAGTTTTTCAGCCTCTCAGTCTTTCCAGCCCATTCTGCCTCCACAAACCACATTCGAGACTTTTCCGGCTTCCAAATATCAACAATCTTGAATCTTTCATCAGCGCGCTTGAAAAGCTCCTTCCAATCATCGGTTTCACGCTCAAGCGCATTGACTGTTACTTGCATGAGCATATCAAGCGTCCTCATGGCCTTCTATTCCATGTACCCAATAGTTCCAGGCTCCGGGAGGCCTCCGTCGTTGAGGATAATCTTTGCGCCGGGTCGCAGCGCTGGCACCAGCGCCTGGAGAATTTTGACGCAGTACTTATCTGAAAACCCATGGAATATCATGCGGAAGAAGTAAGCCTCAGCCACCACCGTCTGGGGTGTGAAGAAATCATGGGTGGTCAGGTGGACCCGAGAAGTCAGGGATTCAGGCACCTGGCCGATCGTCTCAGGTGTGCGCATGCCTGCCGTATCCTGAACAATGAAGTTCAATTTGGGAAAAGCCTTTGCAAGTTCAACGGAAACGTAGCCACGGTTCCCACCCATCTACGCAAGGCGTCGTTAGCAAGTGTATTCAAGGGTGGAGAAATAGAATAGCGTGGGTGGCATACATCTACTACTGTTGCATCTGCAGGCAATCGGTCCCATGCATATCCTTCAATGACTCTTTGAATCGAGTACCCCTCTCCAACGCCATGTGCTTGCATGGCAAGATTGTACCTGTTAGCAAGACCCTCATCCTGCTGCACAAAGTCAAACCACGGGAGGTTTTGGCCGTAGGAAATACTCACGCTTGTCTGATTAGGTTCCTCGCTAGCGGGCCATTTTTTCAAAGCGTTGACGACATTGGCAACTGGTAGCCCCAAATCGCTACACATGAAACCAACCCAATTATTCATGGGGACATTCTCAGCAATCAGCCTTGAAGAGCGCGTGTGCGCAACGAATCCCTTTTTGGGCTCAAAGAAGATCCGATTAGTCATTGCATGACGCACAATGCGACGAAGATTGACGACCGGGATGTTAAGTCCATCGTTTAGCTGTAAAACCTTGGCTGTCAAGTCCTCGAACGAAATCATGCCTTCCAGTGGGACAGCCTGCGCGACCTTGAAATCCCAAATCGCTTGGAGAGATAGATTGTTGACGCCCTACCTGGAGTTTAGCTCCCTATAGCAATACACGAGTCTTGAATTAAAATAAAAAAAAAAAGGGAAAACTGGCGGAATCTCCTAGCGTCAACGACAGATGGGAAAGGCATGACTTACATCCCACGCCAGATATCGCACACTCTCACTTGGACCAAGGGATATGTCGTGGAGCTCCTTGGTCAGTGCTATAAGATCCAAGCGGGCCTTTATGGCTCTTCATCGTCGGGGCGGATCGGAAACTCTGCAAGCCCGTTGACATCGAACGATGCCGCGTCAAGACCGTTAGTACTGAGGAAATCAGTGATCACTCTAGTCTTTTGAGAAATCTCTTGAGCAAGGGCTGTCATTCGCTGAACTGATTGAGTCGCCATGGCCTTGGATGTTCTGTTAGATTTATGTCGTGCCAAAAGAGATATAAAGCCAATGGATCAAAAGTTGGCTTTCCATTTAAACCCCTCTTTCTTCGTCATTCGAGAAAACAACGCACTTCATCAACTTCGTCGAATAGCCCGCGCCTGTCATCATGCGCCGCTGAGCAACGTTGTACGATTCTGTGGAGTGGCTAGCCAGTAATCTCGTAACATCCCACTTGGCTTGTCGAGCTGTCTTGGCTGTTACGAATTAGGCTCGATGTAGCGCATTCACCACTTATGTGTCAGTGGCGTTTGAACGAACAAGGGATCAATGTAAGTAAACACTCCAAAGCTGATGAGCGGTTCGTTGTTTCTCCACGAGCAACTATTTGAGGATATTTACAGCAGAAGCCAGATCTATCGTAGCCTGAATCTCTAGACTCGGATACATTAGTCTATTTCAATATCGAGCTTGTTTCTACACATATTCCCTTCATTCTTCTGGTCTAACTCAGTCAAGTAGAAGCAATTACTCCAAGGAACTATTGAAAAAGTGTGGACCCGCTCTGCACGGTGGCTTGCGGCTCATGCACGCATGTAGCTCACATGACGTATTCCTGATGTTCCGGCAATTTTTACGCCGATTGCTGCCAGGCGACGTTGCTGTTTCACTTCAAGATGAAGACATAAACCCTCTCATTGACGAAAAAGGCTTATTCTGACTTGGTTAGGGTAGAATCCACCTTGGCCCATTCTTCAGACTGCTTTCGAGCCTTTGGAACATCCACCATCGCAATCAAGGCTAGACCAACCACACTTAGTCCCAGTGCGAATGGGAATCCCTTCCATGTATTTCCGGTACGATCAATGATGACGCCGGAAATAATCGGACCGAACCAGGCGGTGGCTTTGCCAAACAATGCCCAAAGAGCAAAGAAGGTAACCTCGCGTCGCTTGGGGACGATGTCGGACAACATGGAAGCAGAATACGCGTAGAAGGGTGCGACGAAAGCACAGTTGAAGACGCTGTACGCCCAAAACTCCCACACATGGTGCATCCCGAATTTAGTGGTTCCAATTCCAATAGATCCTGACATGCCGATAGTATAAGTATCATAGAGCATACATAGCTTTGACGGATTCTTTTCCGTCCGGTAGATGAAAGATGTCACTTACCCCAAATCGGAATGAGTAAGTTCAAACTAGCCACCACCAAAAGCATCGGCTTGGTCGGGAAACGCCAGTATCGCTGCACGACCCAGAACAGTAGAATTCCAACAAAGTTGGAGATGCCCTGAACAATACTGAGCTCTGTAGAAATGATTGTTCCATAGCTTACCACGCTGTTCTGACAAATGCCCGCGACCTGAACGGCGGTAGCATGGCCATCGGATAGGAAGAAATATCCGACGAGGTAAAGCCATGTCTGCCCGAGCCGATTAGAGTGCCGGATAAGTTCCCAATAGGCTTTGACACCAACGGAAATGTACGTCTCGCCTCTTGGAAGTGGCTGAGAACGCTTCTTCTCAAGAAAGAACCACGGGCTGCCAAAGAGGATCCAGAACCCGGTGGCAATACCGACAATGATGACGGCCGCTCGAGTGTTAGCAGCTGTGGACGAGTTGGCATCCAGCCCAAATGCTGCACCTAGTGCAATGACTAAAACGATGGTATAGCCAACGCTCATGGCCCCAAAGGCTATATTGCTGAGCTTGTTTCGCTGCATGGTTAATTGCATCTGATATTCCTCCTCACTAATCCTGTTTTCCCCAAAGGCTCTCTGGGCTTCAAGGGCTTCTTGAGTGTTCCGAGCTAACAGTGGCAGGGATGGTTGCCAGAACGCTTGGCAAAGGTTGTAAGAGACAGCTGGAGAGCAGAGATTCAGAAGGTTAGTTACGGAGCCCAGTCCCATTGCGCAGATTTCCCCAAGTTTTATAAGACGAATGCATAGGCACACAAGATACTTACTTGAGAGGATATAAATAGCTATCGCGCTTTTGTACTGATGGCCGTCTTTGAGACCGAGGAAGGCAAACTGGGTGGCCCAGCAGATCAAGGTGCAGATCAGCAGAATCCATCTCTTCCAGCGGCCGTAATCCCCCATCGGCCCTAAAACAAGCAACAGGACGCCATTAAAGGCAAAGATTAGACCGTTGCAAACTAGGACAACGGTGTTGATGTTAACGTTGCTAACGCCGAATTTAACCACGCACGGAGCCAGTTCGTCAGTACAATCCTGGGAAGGGTCATTCCCATTGAAGCCAGCTTGGTTCAAGACAGACTGAAAAACTAATATTTCCTGTTAGAGCCAGAAATATCATGATTTTTACATGGGGCTTGGATTTCGGGAAACTCACTCAGAGGAGCATAACTCAACGTGCCAGCGCTGTTGTTGGCAAAGTAAAACCCCCACCAGGACCAGAGCTCCCACCTTCCCGTAGGAGGTTCATCACTAAACTGAACGATTCGTTCTGTTTCTTTTACTGCAGACAGGTCTCCAATCTCGAGTGTTGCTGGGTCTTTTTCTGATACAATTTGCTGGGATGAGGCACTTTTGCGTTGTTCTTCGTCAGACGAGAACTGGGGTTCGCCATCGTCAGGCGAACTATTAGCCATGCTGATTAAATTTATCCGAGTCGTTTTCGTTCATGTACGGGTTCACAATCATGTAAAATGATAAATTCACAAACACTGATGGCCAGACGCATCAACTAGATGAGTCAAATCAATTGAGCAGACGCAGACACAGCTACGAATCGAAGCGCTCTCACTATCAATGTGCAATACTAGCTTTGACAGCCCAAAAACGCAAGGGTGGTGTTTTGCGATAAGAGAAGCTCATTGCGCCATGCAGCATTTCTCGATGCTACCCTTGAAGGCTGGAGCAATTATTGCTGCCATCCAGGCGGGGTGGTGGACCTGGTATTCCGATTTAGGAAACGCAGCACACATCTTTGATCGGCCAACCGCCCGGAAATAGCCCTTTCTGAGAGTCTATCATAGCTACCCTGCAATGGCGTTGTGCACACATGTGGGCCGGTCTATGGTGTGATCGATCCTCAGCGAGCGTGCCCCTCAACCCCTCACCCATCTTACAAATGCTGCAGCATCAGGCCAATGATCACTGTGACCCGGAAAAGACCCGGGTGATACGCGACCGGGCGCCTTTATCAGCGTGGGGAAGTTGGCCGAACGTGACGCTTCAATTCATCCTTCTCTCAACCTAGATCATTGCTCTTGTGATTCTGTTCAGCTCAATCAGCCCAGTCGATTATCGCAATGGCTGCCAAATCTCTGAGTGACACTCTTCCCAGCCCTGGTCCGCCACGGCCGCGACGACAGTGGCGATGGGTGCATCTTTTAGTGGCTTCGGTCCTTATCACTTGCTCCGCATTCTTCCTGGGCCGCCCGCATCGTCTGCCATTCCCCAGCTTTCCCGCCCGCAATCAGCACTGTCAGGGCAGCGGACGAATTGATGCGCATGAAGTCCCGCAATGCCCTGCGCAAGAGCAAAACTCGCCGTCAGCAAGGCCCGATATTACAGAGAAGAACGTGAATGGCCTGTTCAAGACGGATAGCTTTCGCAAGCTCAGCGTAGACCGTTTGGCTGGTGCAGTTCAAATCCCGACCCAAACCTTTCAGAATGAGGGCCCGATTGGCAACGACTCAAGCTGGGATGCTTTCTACAAATTGGAGAAGTATTTCCGCGAGACGTTTCCCAAATTGTACGAAATCCAGTCAATTTTCTTTTATTTCCTTTTCGAATTGAGAGCTAATCATGGCTAATTCTCTGTGACAGGCATGAGAAACTTGAGCTCGAAATTGTCAACGAACACGGCCTTCTGTACACCTGGCACGGCAGCAATGCAACCCTCAAGCCAATCCTGCTTATGGGCCATCAGGATGTAAGATTGCACACTACAATCCTTTATGACTAGCCACTAACGTTGCGATAAAAAAAAGACTGTGCCGGTTGCCGAAGACACACTCTCAGAGTGGACATTTCCGCCCTTTTCAGGCTATTTTGACGGCACCTACATCAACGGTCGGGGAAGCCATGACTGTAAGAACAATGTTGTCGCCATTCTGGCCAGTATCACGGCCCTTCTCGAGCAAGACTTCGTCCCTCAGCGCACTGTTGTCTTGTCTTTTGGCTTTGATGAGGAGGGCGGCCGCTATCAGTATGGAGCCGGCAGGTTGTCCAAGCGCATCACGGAAATCTGGGGTCCCGACTCATTCTCCATTATTATAGACGAGGGTGCCATTGGTGTTGTGAAGCGCTTCGGTCGCACCTTCGCCATCCCACAAGTTGGTGAGAAGGGCTACTTCGACCTCGAGCTCACCGTCCACATCCCGGGAGGCCACAGCAGCATTCCTCCCAGCCACACATCTATCGGAATATTGGCCGAGGCTGTCACCACCCTTGAGGGTGCCGCTGGCTCCAACTTTCCTCTTGAGCTCTCTTCCAAAAACCCTTTCTATACCTTCCTGAAGTGTGCCGCAGAAGATCCCCATTCGGAGCTATCTGATGAGCTGCGCGGCGCCATCAGAGACCCGAAAGGTGCCGCTCGTGTTGTCAAGCTGTTGGCTGATGATCCCTCCTCTGCCAGCATCCTGCACACGACCCAGGCTGTAACCATCTTCAAAGCCGGCAACAAGTCTAATGCTCTCCCCGCTTTTGCCACAGCCCTCGTCAACTACCGTATTTCCAGCTCGGAGAACCCTGAAATAGTTCAGTAAAAGCTCATTCGGACACTGAAACCAGTAGCTGAAAAGTTTGGGCTGAATTTCAAGTCCGGACTTAAGGAGGCAGACGACGAAATTCCCGAATTCACCTTCGAGGTATCTTGGAAGGCTGGACTGGAACCCTCTCCGGTTTCATCTCAAGATTCGCCAAGCTGGTCCTACTTTTCTGGCGTCATCAAGCATGTGTTCGATGAACCCGGTGCCGGTGCCGATGTGATTGTGGCTCCAACGCTTGCGGGTGGTAATACCGACACGAGGTACTACTGGCATCTCAGCTCGCAGATTTATAGATTTGGTCCACTTCGAGAGTGGCATGATAAAGGCTGGGGTAATATTCACGATGTTAACGAAAGGGTACGTAAACAGCATCCGCATTCTAGCTTTATGGGCGCCAATAACTAACCCGTTACTCAGATTGCACTGGACGCCCACTTGGAGTCTATCTTGTTCTATCATGAGTTCATCCGAGTTTTCGATGAGGCTGAGCTGAATGAATTTTAAACAGAGGCACCTAATATTAGCAACGGTGCTGAACTATGGTCTCGATCTAACTTAGCTGACTTATGATCTCGCTCAATGGTCTAAATACGATTTCTAAATCTACAAAGCAATCTCTTGAATGCTCCCGGCCAATCATCCGATCGTTTTGGTGTGCGAGTTGTACAGAAAGTCGAGGTAGGGGGCGTTTCAGTGTGGTTAAGCCGCGGCTTACACCCCAGTGGTGTTCTCTGACCAACCCCAAAAGGAAACTTAGGCCTCTGCATCCATAAATGCATGGCTTTTCATACCCCATGAACATCAAGTATCCATATAGGGTCGTAGTTTATAGTACTAACTCTTCAACCATCCACTTTGCCCATAATTCGTCCAGGGGGTTTTTTGGTAGAGTTTCCCAAGGCGGAATACAAGATGCTATTGCATGTGATGCGTTCCTCCTGTTTTCAACAATTTTGTGGAACTCGGAATAATTCACGATCCCGAGACCGAGGTGCCAGCCGCAGATCCATCCTGCACTGTCATGATTGATTGACCAAATCCTGCGAGGTTACATTGCCCTGCACTCGCACTTTAGTCCAGTTGGTAGTTAGTCACGTCTCGTAGTTTCGGTGTTTTCATCGTAGGGCAAGTTAGAGTCGACACAATCGTCACTTGGAAGCATACCCCAAGCCATAATTTCGCCTTCAACCTTTGGGGACATGAAACTTCTGCAGTAGCAATCCTGACGAGAGACATTCTTGCGACCTACAGATTTTTCTTCACTTGCATTCGACTCTTGTTGTAACCATGGAATCGTCTTCAACTTCGGCTGATTCCTACCCCATTCCTCTGATCCGGAAGCGCAAGGCCAGCTCCGGTCAATATGACGTAGCGGCAAAGCCTGCAGCGCGGGAAAAGGCTCAGAACAGGGCTGCCCAACGGAGTTTCCCAGAGAAGCAACAGGCGCACATTGAATATCTGGAATCATTTGTCAAGAAAATTAGATCAAGTCATGAATCCAATGATTCTGGAGATCGATACAACCCACTACTGCAAACTCATCTACAACTCCTCGAAGATCACCATCATCTTCAAGACACATGCATTCGATTACGTCATAAACTCCTGACCATTGCACAAAATGCTACAGAGGCAGCTGGTAAGTGGTCACCGTCGGTTCTTACCGAGTGCCTTGCGCCAATACCTAATCAACATCTAGATGGGGCCAATTCAGACTTGGCATCAAAAGGTGAATACATCTATCAGAACAACCATGGCACACGACCTGTCGGCGATCATATCGACACAAGCAATCAAAGGAGGACTTTCGTACAATCTGAACCCACGCAACAAAGCTAAGACATCCAATTGAACACTTTTGATCCGAAGGCTGCAGCTCACCAAAAATACCAGGACTCTCTTGTCTCTGATGCCGAGATCGAAGTGCCAGTCTTTTTTCTTGACATTGATGTGTCCAATCTTTTACAAAAATGACAGACCTCAGCCAAATCCTAGCGGGGAGACGCAAGGCCGTGAAGTTATCCTTTTGTTTAACCTCAACCCTCAACATCCCAACGGTCTCATTACTATACAATCAAAAACCCTCTTCGCCAACAAAGTGGGGTTGGCCTGTAAAAAGTACATGACTCAAATCTACCAAAATGAAGCCCCTAACTGCTTAATTACGGAACCGAATTTAAACCCGAGCAAAGATCATTTGCGCAGTGTCAAAGCTCTCGCGTCAGCTGCGATAAATCTAATTGGAGATTATTCTGCCTTGATGAACTACATTTATGGCTGCGTACGCACACTTTATTCCTCAATGCAAGACATACAATGCTTCTATCGCTCAACTGATCATGTGGCCGTCAGGACTTCTACAAGTACTTGGAACAGATCCTGTTTTGGCGCCTTTGCAACACACCAGAACCGCGGAGCAATCATTGGGACCTTTCAGCCGACTCCCCTTCAATACACACTCATCGACCATCTCATCATCATCAACTTTATTACATGGCCATCTATACGCTACCAGTTGATACTGAAGATGCAGAATCTAGACTTGGACGTGCTTTGTCGAGATTTGACCCTCCACACAGTCATCGAAGCCCCAGACGCAGGCATCGCGATACGCATCTATGATGGCATTGCACAAAGGGCATCAAGTGAATGGCATGTTGATAATTTGCCAAAGTCATGTTTTGATAGCTCCAACTGGTCATATGTGAAGCTAGAAACGTACTCACCATACCAAACGAGTACGGATCCGGCTGGGGACCTGATCATGCATGAGTTAAAATCCAGGATAAACACAACTGGCGTCAATCTTCCTGTCGTTTCCCCCGTATCTCTATGGTCAAACCCAATGCTACCGCAGCAGCCTACAAGTCAGATCAGTGGTAAATATTCAGCGCGGTCCGATATATACCAGCTGCACAAATAAAAGTTGAGCCGGGATTTTGCTTAGAAGTGGCCTATTATCGATTGTTCTGGGGGTATATCCGCTCTTTTTCAATCTCTGTTGCGGATTAAAATCGACTCTTGCACGTAAACAGGGTGCATTCTGACTCATGTGTGCTCTCGTCACTGAGGACTAGTCCTATACAGCTCCCGGGTTTCTTATCCGCCATTTATATGAGTGGCGATTTCAGCTCAACTTGAAATGTTATAACTTCTTTCGCGATTGCATGAAGTAATCTCCAAAGGCTTACCCTCTGAATCAGTGCGCGAGCAACCTCGATACGATTCGATGGCTGTTCCTCGTGTTTCAGATGAACAAGATGCCGAGGGAGTTTTCCCTTAGGAATGTCACTTTTGACCTTCAGCGTGAGTGTCACTGAGTTGCCTAAATTCACATGTTCTCATCGTCGATAGGCGGCCACGTATATTGTAATACGCTTCACGTACAATTACTTTTCTGACCCCCTCGCTCGCTACCCTGGACCTAAGCTCGCGGCTGTTTCCGAATTGTGGTACGCCAAACATTGGTAAGACGCAAAGTAGTTGATGACTCTATTTTGCGTGCTGACCAATTGCAGGCTCTGTAAAAGATGGGCGTTCAAGCTACTACAAGTATCGCAGCAATATGGGTAGGTGATTGGAATTGCCCCAAACGAGCTCTTCTTCACAAAGATTGAGGCCTTTGAAGATATCTACGGGCATGCTAACAACCAGAAAGGCAGAAAGAGCTTTCTTAAATCAGAATTTTATGACAACCCAGATGAATCGTCACCACTGGGCACTGAAAGAGATGCTGTCAGACACAGAACTACGCGAAAACAGCTTGCCCACTCATTTAGCGGATCCGCCCTCTCACAGCAGGTGCCATACATCATGGAGCATGTGAATCTATTCATTGCGCAGCTCTCAAAGTATGAAGCAGATGAGAATGGGATCAATACAGATGAGGCGCGTTATGTTTCTTGCCGCAGCAGCTCGTAAACACGCTAACACGCCGAAAGTGGTTCAATTGGTTGACGTTTGACATTATCGGCGACCTCGCATTTGGGGAATCATTCCACGCGCCGGAAACAGGTAATCAGTCATGTCGAGGCATCGCAAAACGAATCAGGGCTAATATCTTACAGTCAAGTCGAACCCGGCCACCACGACGCTCTTAAATGTGCTTTTTACGGGGTCGGTGGTCAACATTTTCCGACGCCTCCCTGTGCTGTTTCATCCTACCAATCTCGGAACTGCAAAAGGAACGAGCCATGCACCAGGAGTGCGCTCGAGAATTGATGAAGAAGCGCATTGCTCGGGGAAATGATCGTCCAGATTTTTTTTTGGCCACCTTTTGAACGAAGGCGCGAATCGGCCATCCGAGGAGATTTTGCGGACTAACGCCAGCTCCTTGCTTATCGCGGGCTCCGAGACAACCGCCACGACCCTTGTCGCTTTGACGTTTTACCTTTTAGAGAGGCCAGAGTGCCTTCATGCGCTGCAGGAGGAAGTCCGATCGGCGTTCAAAGCACACGAAGAAATTGACGAATCGACAACCAGAGGCCTGCATTATGTCGAGGCAGTCATCAAAGAGGCGCTGAGGATTTTCGTGCCGCTGCCAATCAATGTCCCGCGTGAGTCCTGGCGCATTTGTCGATGGCCATTACGTTCCCGAAGGGTGAGTCTTGTCCGACGCGTTTTTTTCGAATCAATCCCTGACTTTTTGGCAAAAACGCGTAGACGATTGTGTCGTGCCATCAATACAGTCTCGGGCACAGCAGTCGGTATTTCACAGATCCGGAATCATTTTGCCCTGAGCGCTCCCCAAAGACCACGCGTTGTACAATGAGCAGTACGCCGGCGACTACCTCGAAGCCTCTAAGCCCTTTTTGATCGGACCGCGCACGTGCTTGGGCAAGAATCTCGCGTATCTGGAAATGCGAATTATTTTAGCGAAATTGGATTTTGTGTTTGATTGGGAGATGGTCCAGGAGCTCGGTATCGGGAAGGAGATTGATTGGGGCAGAGACGTCCGGGTGCAGTTTTTGTGGGCGAAGCCCGAATTCCGGGTTAGACATGTTCGGCGTGTCGAGATTTGACGCCGCGAGGTCCGAGGACCGGCGAGTGAAGCTGAGATGAGATGGGATGGATAAGCATAAATCCAAAGTTGGTGCCTTTGTCCACGCTGGCTGAGATATATGATGAGTAGACAGGGTGAAAATATATAGGCCATACCCAGGGCCAATGGATAAATGGATGAATGAACGGAGATACTGATCTCCCGTGACACGGCCGTGACATCACTGGTCTCATCCGTATGCCATCTCCCGCGTTTTGAATGGTTCGCGGACAGAGCACTGGAGTTCGGGTTCGCGCTAATCCCTGGTAAATCGGCCGTCGGCACTTATGCTTTCATGGCATGCCCCACCCGTCCACTCCGTTCTGCGTCCAGCCATTGGCCTACGCGCCATAGCGTTGGTGTTGTTGCCGAGAGGCCGCGTAACCTTTGGCGAATTCCGCTTGACACTCCAAGCCATCGAACCAAAATCTGCCGACGGTGCATATCCCTCCGTAATCTGCTCCTCAGCTTTTACCACTATGATGTGAGTGTGTTCCGCTACCGACCAACCCATCGACCCGATCGTACTCAAGGGTTGCTGTTGACTAAGGATCCGACTAGAGCACCACCGAACCCGCCGCGTGCATGCGACCGCTGTTGGTCCCTGGTAAATGCCGCCGCCCCGGGCTGCCTGTCCAATAGGAAATGCTAATCCCGGCGGCCAGAAAACTCAATGCGATTTTGCTTCACCGTGTGCTAGATGCCGGCGCGTTGGCGTATCATGCACCAATAAGCGACCCATCAAGGCCAGAGGAAGACCCCGTAAACAAGCTGGTCAATGCCGATCTGATATAGCTGATATACAACATCACCTGAGGACCCCATCACCGGTGCCTCGTCCCAATGTTGTAAGTGGCGCTATGTCCTCTCCAGCCGTGACTTCTCAATCCGAAACTCGCCTAACTAGCTCCCGATTGGCCATATAGGCTCACTTGTTCAATGACTATGACGATCCCCTTCCCGGTCACGATATTGTCTTGAAGCTGGTTCGAGAGGTGAGAGGTCTCCCCATGGGGGATGAACTGGCCACTGGCCTCTTGAACAAGTTCCTATCCTACGCACGCTATCAAGGCCTGTTCGGCATCTTGCCTGCGACTATCCATGTCGTCTCCAGCCCAGGGAGCGACTGGGAGCCTGTTGCTCCAGAAATCCTTAACCCTGATCTGGCACATGCCTTCCTCGCCATTTGTCTACAAACGCTTCACCACACTCTGCCCCCGGAAGCCCAACATGAGGCCGAGATGGGGAAGGTCGCGCTTCGGATGAGTGCCCTGTCACTGGTGCCGAATTTGACCTGGAAAAGTCGCAAGCTGCGAATAGGCGATGCCCTGCTGCTCCTCTTTTTCAGTCATACCTGGAGCCTGACCAAGAACTTCTCCGACATATCAGGCCGGTGGAATTCTCTTGCAATAGTCATAATGCTAGATATTCTCGATAGCCGAGAAGAGAAGTCGGAACATATACTCGAGTTAGAACGCCGGTAAGCCATTATTACCCTTTGAGATGAAGACGCCCAACTAAACACAACACTGCAGCACAGCCAGCGGTCTAGTTCTACAAGAGTGGTAAGACATGGCGTAACTCTTCTCAGTATCAATCCTAACGGCCGAATCGCAGTATTCTTTCCCTGTTACATTATCGAAAACCTGTATGTTCAAGTACCAAAGCAAAGTTCGCCTCACTAGGATGGCCCAAGATGAACGACGTCGAGTGGCATTCGGATGAGAATTCAGCTGCCAGTGGATTCCTCTTTGGCAGGCGAATGGGTTCTTTTTTCCAGTTATTCAACCCTCTAGTTGAGTGAGTCTTGCTCTATATCTCATCTTCTTTGCCATCATACTCATTTCCTCGCAGTTGCCTAGACACCATCCTACTGGAGCCAGAACCAAATACCCAGGAATGGAGTCGCGCATATTTACAGCTCGAGGACTACTTCTTGTACTTTCCAAGAGCGCTGCTGCGGTTTGCGGAGCTGCGGTTTGCTTATCAAGCTGAGGCCATGGTCTGGGTACATGGCATGTTCATCATGCTTCGTGAGTACGGCCACCATGTCATCCCATTGCCGCACTAACCGGAGACAAGACAACAAGCCAGATCTAGTCGATATTCTCGCAAAATCTCCAGGGTTGTATAATAATCAGTATGGGAATGCCTTCGAGCACGCCCTGTTGCTTGGTGAGGTAAGTAGCATGTTTTACATCTCCATCACCCAAGAACATATTCCAATTCTAACCATCATCAACCCAGGTTATCCCGACATTATTGCGGCTTGACCCAAGGCTACAGGCATTATCTTCGGCGACGTACCCCCTTTGGTGGGGGACACGCTCGTCTTTCAACAGCTTCACATTGAGGGATGAGTTGAACTTTATTAATTGCCCAGATTTTTATTTCCGTACGTTGTGAAACTCAAATTAAGCCGACCCTAC
>JAKZGU010000149.1:0-91052 GCA_022837005.1 Calonectria pteridis
ATATAAATTAATTAAAATATAAAATTTATATTAATAAAAAAATATAAAATATATAATAATTTCTAAATAATATATAAAAATATTTATAAAAAAATATTATATTTAATAATATATTAATTATAAATTAATATAATTAAATTATATTAAAAATTAATTAAAATTATTTTTTATAATATACTTTAATTTATTTATATATATTTATTTAAATTATAATTTACCTTTATATAATATAAAATATAAATATACTTTATAGTTTATAAGTATACTCTATAGCTTATAATATAAGCTAAAATCTTAGTATATAAGCTATTCTTATTAGATAATTATTAATCTAGGGTAATTTAGCTATAGTATTAAAAGTAGGTTATTACTAGGTATAGTAATAGAATAAGTAGGGTATTACCTATGAGGCTAGGACTAAGTATATTCTACTGTGTGCAACCGCCTTTAGCATATATAGGTCATAATAATTTTAATTTACCTTTTCTTTAGATATCTTTATTTAACTTAGTATTAAGGTAATAATATCCCCTAGTCTTTCTAAGGTATTAAGCTTATTTTCCCTATTAAGTAATATATTTTAAAATAAATATTAAAGTAATACTTTATAGCTAAGAAAATAATCAAAGGATATTAAATCTTTAATTATAATATCTCCTTAAGTAGATATTAATAATATATCTAATAATAAGAAAGATAATCTCTTTGCTATTAATAATAATAATATATCTTATTTAGCTAGAGAAGTAGAATTATTAGATAGTATTTAAAGAAAAAAAAAATAGGTTAAATTACTTTAATATAGTTTTATTTAATTAAGTAATATAATATAGGTTATTTTTTAGATATCTTTAGTAAATACTTAATATATTTATTATTTTATTATTTTATATATATTAATTATATTAATCTTATTTATTAATTATATTATACTTATATAATTATACCTAAAGGTACCTAAAACCTTTATATAGATACCTATAGTTATATTTATATACCTATAAAGCCTATAGGTATCTATAATCTCTTATTTTACTACCTAAAAATACCTATGGGCCCTATAGGTACCTAAATATAACTATGGGTATCTTTGGGACTTATTTTATATTTAGTCTAGTTAAAAAGTATGTGGGGCCTATTTATTTATAAGTACCCATGGGTATGATGAACTCTAATTGGGGGCAATATGAGTATATTCAGATGGAAGGGTATGTTCTTGATCCCGATGTTTGGCTAATCTGTTCTCTAAGCTATGCCCATTGAGCATGAACATCTTTTGAATTGAAATCTGGGATTTGGATAATTTACAATGGCCACGAAATTCTATACGCATCACGATCAGAAAGGATGCATCTGATTATGATACGATTTATTGGGTCAAGCGGCTGCCTGCTCTATCCGACCCTCTCGAAAAAGAGGCGTCATGTGACGATTGTGCAAGCTTAATCTGTATAGATATATATGTTTCATTTATAATATGTCTAACCCTGCAGGCATTCAAAGATAAAACATCACGACTTGCTAAGTACTGTGCTCTCACGAACGGCAGTGAGACATGTCCTTAAAAAGCTTTAATAAGCGAGATCGACCATACGCCACTAAACATCTTTTCAAGCCCTCGGTTTATATCTGGCGAGCATCAAGAAGCCTTGAGAGCATTTAGAAATACACCCCGAGCATGGCGCCGTGGCGGAACATGGTTGCCTGTCCTAGTCAGGTATTGTTTTTTGTTTTTACAAAGAAACGGACAGCTGAGATTCAAATCACGTCCACTTCCCTAGTAGTGCCATGATTGCAGCGCCGAGATATAGTGAAAACAGCATGAATGTCAGCCGTTTCTTGTCATTTGTGCGTTGTGGGTTGAAGAGGAAATCGCGGGCAATCATATCGACAAACCCGGTGTAGATGAGAATGCCCGCAGACACGGAATCTAGAATGCCCGACACAACATTTTCAGTGTAGGATTTGCTGTTGTAGGTCTCCTTTACCGCCAGGCCGATGCCAATGGAGATGGGAGTCGTCACTGCGTACACGAGGCATAATGTCCAGGGCATCCAGTGGAGGCGGGTTGGAAACGGGATCGCGCTAAGCCGAGCGCCAATACCTAGCCCTTCGAAGGCTTGGTGGAAGGCGATAACTGGATACAGCGTGCTGAAGGCGGTACCGACAACACCCAGGTTCAGGCCAATTATGACGCTGTGAAACAGGACCCCGAATTCCAAGATTAAAAAGGCGGCAATTTGCGACTGAAAACTGGACACGACCTGGATAGGATTGCTCTCGAGCTGTTTCCAGTCGTCCATTCCATCAGATGAATTAACATCGCTTTTTGAACGCCCGGGCTGGTCCCCGACGGCTATGATATTGCCAATGTCCACATCCGTCGGCTCGCCGTATTTCCGCTGCACATAGTACTCTGCGTAAAAGTCCATGAGAAAGATGCACATGCCAGACGTGAGGGCAATGGCGGGCGGCCAAGAGTAGCTGGCCCACTGACCCGTCATGCCTACGCAACTGGCCGGTCCAATCTCTTCGTACGCCGGGTCGAGGAGATGGATGAAGGCGGTCGCGATGATGACGCCTGCGCCGAAATATCGAGCAAACAGGTAGGCGTATAAAGGTATTCGGAGGCTGTGGACGCGTGTTGCGAGGACGGGGAAAAACGTAGTGGCCAGGGAGACGGTTAAGATGACGAAGATGGCCGAGATACGCGCGCCCAGGTGCCCATTGTACTGAATCTTCCTTTCCGTCATGTAACACACAATCTCGCGGGCGGAGGCCGTGTCGAGGTTGACTGACTGGGGATCGAATGTGTCAGCCATGGTGGTGAATCGCGAGAAGATGAAGGATGACTGCGCGCCCGAAGCCGCGCGTGGCAATGTTGGGAACTAAAAGGATTTATAAGTCAAACCCAACAATGGCCCCAAAAACGCCTTGTTGCAACTAGTCTTCACTCACCACCGAGTAATTGGCGCCATTTGCGATCCACGTGTTTGCCGTTTCGCCCGTCTCTCGAGATGGCTGGAATTTCGTTTTGCTTTTCAGTGCGGTGATGAGGAAGAGAGGTGCTGATGGCCACGGCGCGAGAGACGTGTCGCAGTCGTCATCATGCTATCTATCAAGGTGTTCATCCCGAGCCCACCCCAGCAACAACCGCTAGATGGCGTGTGACACAGGGCGAAATAGAGGGCGTGAGACGCTCTGACAGGAACGTGTGAGACGGGATTCGTTACAAACAGACACTGGGTGGTTCTCGCTGGACGGCGTTAGCTTTGGCCAGTTGAACCTTTGTTGGCATGGCCATTATTGACGCTTCCGGTCTTACTTTTGACTTGGGCCAACTCTTCCGCCACCGCCACCTGCGCACTTCCCCAATCTTATTGCCTCACTGCAGCACGATCGAAACTAATCAAGGCCGATAGATCTTTTTTAAACAACGCCGTCTATTAGATAAATTCATGGTCGATGAAGCATGCTTCCTTCTTGTCGTCTTACTGTCGCTGGATTGTAATCCCCCGACCGTACGTGCACCGGCCCGCCCCCTCCGCCTGACTCGGCCTAGTGGATGGAAGACCCAGGCTTTTTTATGCTTAGAGCCAGATAGAGTTTGGCAGCAAAGTCACCAATCGTTGAAGAATTGATCTCAAAGTTGTTGTTGTCTTGATTGCTGATAAGCTTTCATTGTGAGCCTGTCGGCCATTTCTGCGGGCCCCCGGCGCCATGGACGCATCTTGCATTGTTTTTTTCTCCCTTTATTTCCGCTTGAGAATGGGGGCTCGTACGCATTCTATGCAGCTTCTTGAACAGCGAGAATGCATGTTCATGCAACAGGCTTGCGATGCGATTGCCTTGCGGCCCGCACCTAACCGCATTTCGTGACCCCAAATGTGTCTAGACAGCCCCGAGAGGATGATTTGCGCCGCTAGGCATCAGTGGCGCAAAGCTATGGGGCAAATGGATAGGAAAGCCCTTGGGTAACAAGCTCAGCTAGTGATTTAGACCATGTGGAAGCGCCTCCGGTCCCGCAGACTTGCCACTTCCCAGCATGGTCCAAGGGTTCTTTGCTCCGTGTCCTCGGGACGTCAACAGAACAATTCGCGCGGGCAGAGAGGAGAGAGACCCTTGCCACCTCGATCAACCCCCGTTAATATTCGTTGTGGGATATTCCCCATGATCAGGTACTCCGCTCTCCTAACATGTCTTGGCATTCGATGACGGAATAATCGCACCCAACGGGCGCCACAGTTGTGGAGAAGGTCGGGTTGTCGGCGTCAGCCATTTTGTGCAGTTTGAAAATCCGAATTCCAGTCAGGGCTACTTTGTTAGTGACGAATTTTGTGGGTTTGCATGGTCGATGCATTTGATGGTCTGAGGAAGCCCACGATGTACGTAGCATACGGATGTCAGCATGATTAAAATGCCCTAGAGCACAGAAGCACGTTGAAACTATTTATTGATATATTCCACTTAATTGATAGGGCTTTTATATTTGAACCTTTTTAAACAGTTCACAATCCAATATTTAGCTCCCATTCTCGTTTCTGCGGCTAAATTGCCCACACAAGTGCACCACCAGAAACTAGCATGTGCGGTACCACGTCTTTGGTATGCCACCTTTTCAACGAGCCTACTGATGCAGATCTAAATCACTCCATGTTTCTCATAGCTTTGGTGCTTCAGTCCCCGAAGAAACGACGTGCTTCCAGATAGACGCCACCGTCTTTGAAGAATCCTTTGGAATCCTTCGGAAGCCATTCTCTCGATCAATGTACGTAACTCCAAATCGAGGAGTGTACCCGTTGTTACATTCCAGGTTGCTATTCAATCCGGTGAGACTTTTTTTCAACTGCTGGGGCGGGGTCTTGATCTTACTCTAGCAAGCTCCAACAGTGGTATCCACTCATCCACACACCGTGAGTTTTCACAGCCTCACACATTGCTCCTATGTAGAGATTATAATATTCTTGGCGGTATTTGTCATCAATGATCTTGTCAATTGGCATGCTGGCCTCGTGCTCAACAGCATATCCGTTTTCGTATACGATGACCGGCATGTTGAGTTCTTTGGCGTACTTCTCCCAGCAGTGCACGAGTAAGTTTTTGAACCCCCATGGGACTGTATTGGTCAATATTGGATACTGCACATTAAAATTAAAAGGCGTCTTACCGGTATGAGGGTGTCCGTTCTCACCCCGTCTCCCAATCAGGACACCATCTCGGTACAGTGTTTTCTGAATATCGTCCAATTCCCTAAAGTGGGTGGCTGTCCCTGGAGCGAGGTGTTTACCAGTGGTATACATGGTGCCATAGTGGTTGATGGAAAAGCTGCGACATGTAAGAGTTCTTCTACATCAGGTACCACCGCATTCAAGGCTGACGTACAAGTCTGCAGAGCCTTTCAACATGGACAGTTCAGCATCTGTGAAACGGGGAAATTCATCACCGTAGTGATCCCACGCTTTGGTCTCTATTCCCTTGACTGTAGAATTCAGCATGCGCCACGGTGGGTGGGGAGTGAAATTGCTTACAAATTGGTAGAGCAAACCAACCAAGTGATCGCTCCTCTGAAATTGAAGCTGCCTCGATGGCCTCTGGCGATTGATCTACTGGCTCAGCCCAGTCATAGTTCTAGTTGTACCACATTAGTGACTGTTTGTGCATTGCCGTTTTACCACTCTCACCAAAGCCATGCCAATTTTCCCACCCTGTGTATTCTGAAACTCCTCACGGTAAAGTCGCACAGTGTGTCCATGGACAAGCAACGTGTTGTGACCGACCCTGGATTAGGTGTCAGTAATGGAGGAACCGCACCAGAGATGCATCCCGGATTAATAATGCCTACCGGAAAAAAGTCGGCTCTCCTGTAATCCTTTACGAGTCCTTCACTGCCCAGCGAAGCAAAGATCCATGGCTACAATCTGAATCAACAGTTGATGCAAGCAATCTCAGCAAAGTCATTCTACCTCATTGATGGTGAGCCATCGCTTTACCCGGTCGCCAAACCTCTCGAAGCAAACTTTAGAGAAGGCCACGAAATCTTCGATCAACTCGTTTGCGTCGACCGCAGCGAACCCGCGGTATTTCTCGTCTAGTACCAGCGGCGTATCGTAATGGTGCAGTGTGATGGTAGGCTCAATTCCGGCAGCCAGGAGACCGTCAATCTGCAGTATTTAGCTTGTTTGAACACCAATTTGTTACAGGTCCGTTCTTACCAAGTCATTATAGTACTTTACCCCAAGTTCATTGACGGGAGAATCTTTAGATCCTGGTAATGGGTTAGCGGCCTGTGCTCTTTTTCTTGTTCGAGTCTGAAAGTTGACCTAATGGCTTGATTCGAGGCCATGAGACTGAAAAACGATACGACTTGGCCCCAAACTGCTTCAGAAGTCTTACATCCTCCTTCCACAAATCATAAGAGCGACAGGCATCATCTCCCTTGTCGGGATAGCCTTCCAGCATCTCATCCCAATTGCATCGCCCACGAGCATCTTTGGAGGTGGCGCCCTCTACTTGATATGCTGCCGAACTGCGGCCCAGTATTAGCTAGCGCCTTTTTTTGAACGGCCCACTTGAAAGCTCCTGAACACTTACGCATATCCATGAAGAAAATCAGCTGGTAAAACCCCAGCGTACTCGGGGTTTGAAGCAAGGGGGCGATGGGCGGTCATGATATCGGAGTTCTAGAGCGTAAAGAGCATAGGCCGATTCGGAGTCCGTGGATGAAGCATCTTTATAAACATGAATTCAAGACTATTCTGGTTCGAGCATTCAATGGTAGGTCATCTGGCTCTCCAACACTGATAGCAAAATCGTCCGTGCCATGATTGACGCCGCAAACTCGTCCGTGACTCGGCCGACGATAAGCATGTAAAGCGCTCTGATTGGCTCTGACCTCACAACTCCTCACCCCAACATGTTCTTGATAACGAGATAAGGCGATAACAACGGCGCAGAACGAGTCATTGGAGCATTATATATCTTTGTCGTGGAATCTCCTAACTCACGGTATTACGCATTGGAAACAATTCCGTCTCCTTTCTGACATTGTTTCACGTGTTGGATCGTATCCAGTTTTGTTGATCTGCATACAGGTGGCAACATGGTGAGCATCACATCGGCCCCGCACGCCGGGTCATGGTGGCACAACCAGGGCCTACGGAGGCTCTTTTTCTGGCAAGCATGGATCGTGGTTTCTCAGATGACTGTGGGATATGATGAAGTCATTGTGGGAAATTTCCAAGCCATGGACCCTTGGCATGCAGGTACGTGATATTCTGTCCTTGATTCCTAGGCTGCCATTACTAACCCGACCAGCCATGGGAAACCCGAACTCGTCAACAATTGGCCTCATCACGGCAATTATTTTTGTCGGTGGTTTCGTCGGCGCACTTATTGTGGCCTATCCAGCAGACAAGTTTGGACGGCGCATCACGATCCAGATGGGGTGCGTTTTTGGTGTGGTCGGGTCTGCGCTCCAAGCCGCTGCCCCCAACCGCGGCGTGTTTATTGGTGGCCGCTTTATCCTGGGATTCGGAATCAGTTTCACCACTTGCGCTGGACCAAGTCTGCTGAACGAGTTGAGTCATCCTGCGTACAGGGGGAAAATTGCACCCATGGTGAGTCCTCACGCCCCAACCTTGGCAATACTAGTCTGATCGACTTTCCAAAGTTTAATGTGCTTTGGTACGTGGGGTCCATCATTGCATCCTGGCTTTCATTCGGCACTGGATATCTTCAAAACAACTGGTCTTGGAGAATTCCCTCCATCGCCCAGACCTGTTTCCCCGCCCTTGTTCTGGTCGCTATGATCTTCACTCCAGAGTCGCCTCGATGGCTTTGCTCCAAGGGCAGAGAAGACGAAGCCAGGGCTATCATTGTCAAGTACCACGCGAATGGAGATGCTCAAGCTGAAATCGTCAACATTGAGATGGACGAGATCACAAATGCCCTCATTCAAGAGGAGGAGGAGGAGATTGCTGCTTGGAAGAATGTCTGGGCCATCAAAGCGAACCGCAAACGCTTCTTCATCGTCGTATCCGTTGCCATTTTCACCCTGTGGACCGGCCAAAGTGTCATCTCATACTACTTTTCGCCAATCCTGGATGACATCGGCATCACAAGCACCGCCCAACAAACGGGAATAAACGGCGGCATGTCGATCTGGAACCTCATATGTTCCGTTACCGGTGCTATATTGGTCGACAAGGTCGGAAGAAGGCCGCTGTGGCTCGCCAGCTTCATCGGCATGATTTGCGCCAACGTACCACTCACAATCTCGAGCGCCATGTACGCAAACAAAGGCTCACAGGCTGCCGCCTACACCACTGTTGTGTTTCTGTTTCTTTACAATGCCGCATTCAATATCGCGTGCAACCCGCTTCTCTACTCCTACACACCCGAGATCTTGCCATTTAGTGTCCGCAATCGCGGGCTTGCGACTCAGGTGCTGGTCAGCCAGGCGGCTCTCACGGTGAACCAATACGTCAATCCTATCGCACTGGAGCGTATCGGATACTATTACTTCATCTTCTATCTCGGGATGTTGATTCTGGGCACGATCGTTATTTACTTCATCTTCCCAGAGACAAAGGGCCGTACCCTCGAGGAGCTTGGTGATGTATTTGAAGACGCGATCAAGAAGGGGAATATTGAGGTTGTTGAAGGAAAGGATATAGGAAAGGTGAACATTCAAAGTCGTGATGTCCAAAAGGGAGAGCTTGCATGAAATCTTTCTCGCAGCTACAAGTAAGCGGCAGGTTAGACCAAGCTCACGGCGCACAGTTGCAGGTTTAGTCTGTAATATGAATATTCAATGGTGTTTGTTTCTATGCATCGGTTTCGGGAAATTGCATGCTTGGTGGAATTCATTAAACCACCAGTTGCTCATTTCGTCCATTTGTCCTCAAAAGATTCTCGATAATCTGGATAGATTGCGAGGCGATGAGGTTATAGGGCTCTATGCTCCGAAGGAAATTCAAACCCAATCCAATCTCTTCCCTGAAATCCGTATTGCTATCGTTGGATTCGATTATCAGATGAATAATTGCGGTATAAATATTCACAACACCAGCCCTTTGAAGTAAAATTAGTACGAATGGTTCGATTTGATTGCCATCGGTATGTGCGGAAAGGTCCCACTTACCAGAGCCGCATCTTGGATGGGTCAATCTCAGCATCTTTTGTAGCATTTATCATCCCTTGGGCAGAAGAGATGCTAATTGCCCGGGTTCTGGTCCCATTGATAGAGCCATCTAGCCAATGAGTCTGAAGTAGCCTTCCGATGCATATCCGATAATACAGCAGGGCCATGCTAATGCTTTTGCGTTGCCAAGAAATCCAAGGAAGGATGGGGCCACGCAGATTGGATGGCTGCGATGGAGTTTCGTGTGGTTGCAGATGAGGAGGTAAGTTGGATATCAATGCTGCTAATTGTTCATCTGCTTCGAAGACAAATGACGCAATCTCGCTCACTTGCCATCTTGGAATGCGAACCACAAATCGGACTCGGTAGTAGATTTTTGCCAACTTGATCATGGCAATGTGGTATTGAATAGGTCGCATCTTCCCTTTGGGGAGTCTAGGTTTTCCACCCAAAGCAGCGATGTGCCAGAGTTCATCATCGTCGACTTCATCGGGAAGCTCGCAATTGAAGTCGTCGTTATTGAGGCAAGGGTGGCGATACGGCACCGGGAGCCATTCACAGATGACAAGTGTCCACCATAGCCGCCGACGCTTTTGTTGTTCGATATAAGACTCGTTCATATGGGCATTGTCCTCTCCAAGCCTCAAGTCCTGCGCGTGTCGGAGAGCAAGAGACCAAAGAGAACGGTGGCGCCTGGAGTCTCCGACAATAGGAAACACCAAGCCAAGTATCGATATGGCCTGGATGATCCTAATGTCTAAGTTCTGCACAAAATCGGCCTTATCAAGGAAGTACAAGGCTGCATCGTACCAATTCTTGAGTAACAGTGGAATATCCGACTCGGGAAGCTCAAATTCTGACATATCATGATCGCCGATGAATAGAATTTCAGAGGCCAGGACACTAAAATACACTGACAACTGAAGAGGGTCTAGTCTTTCCAAGTCGCCAGCTTGCTGGTATTCATTCCAGAGCTCGTCGTGATCGTTCTTGAACTCTGGACCAAGCAGACTAAAGTGGTGCCAGAACGTCCAGTCAAACGCATGGTAAATCAACTTATCGCTGCTCCGCTTTGACGGCATCAAAATTTGTGGTGAATTCGCCACATTGCGGGGTTTAGATGATTTGTCCACTTCAGAAAATAGCTGAATCTCAAATTCATCACTGCTAAGCTGTGGCCTTGACGAAAACCTCGAATCCTGCTCGGGATCTTTGCCATCATTCGAGTAATTGGCCAAAATTCCGCGTAGCCGTTTATTCTCGTGAGATAGCTCGTCCCAGCTCACGGCTGTAGAGCTTGCTTGAGCCCCGTGGATCTGTCCCTGGACGCGAACAACCTCCCGTTGGCAATGGAAAGCCGCACCCCGCGCCACGCAGCGACTACAGGGTATGGTCTTATCGCATTTTACTTTTGCTTTGTAGCAGGCAGTGCAAGCCCTTGGGGCGCGTTGCGTGGAACGTATTGCAGGGGATGAGTCTCTAGTATCCATTGGCTATATTTGAATAAGGACAGGTGGAGGATATATAATGTGGGTGGACGAAAGCCATGGAATCAATTCCGGTGGCTGTTACCGCTGGCGGCTGACTAAGCCGACCCCAAACTCGGCACCATCGCTCATTCAGAAAGATTATTTGAGACAGTCGATTTTACACAACACGACACGATATGGAGTAGGCACTAAGGGCAAAGCAAGTGATAATTTTATGGAGGACTAAAATTAGGTCATAATGGATCACTCTACTTACCTTTAACTTTACTAAAACCACACACATATAGAATTTAAATCGTACAATTGTGTTCCACTTTGACGGGTTTACAGCGCATAATCAAGGTTGTCGTAGATTTATCATTTCCAATATAACCATAGAAAGCTTGAAGTAAAGTAAATCACAAAGGGCTTATGTTTCTTCTCATATTTATCACTTCATTCAGACTCAAACTTCGACACATCTACATCCCAGCCTAGTGAAAATGGCAGCAATCACCCAACAACCTGAGTCACCCTTTTTTTCGAAGCTGAAATATCACATTCGACGGATGATTCTTGTGGAGCCCCCCGGGAACTCGGTCATACATTTTGGTCACCTGGACTGCCGCCCCATGACAAATCAACTTGTCCCAGCCGATATGACCGTGTCTGGCTTGTTCCATTCCGTTTGCTCGCGAAAGAACGCACCAGGGAGACTTCCGCATCCCCAAAAAGAGTGCCACAATCACTGCAGGTGTCCATATCGCGAATGCGACTTCTTGTCAGCATACCTTTGACCTGTCGACTCGCGTGAGTAGTTTCAACACATGGGCGGTTCGACGACTTACATTTCCAGATTCCAAGAGGCCACTCTCGTGCTCTATGGAAAAAATAAATTTGCATTTGAAGATCCCCGCTATTTCAGTCACTTTCAGATTAAGGCCTTCCGATATGTCCCACAAGTCAAGTTCATTGACTATTATGTTTCCTCGAATGACTATGTGCACGAGCACGGCTGCTTCGAAGACCTTGTACTCTTGGGCCATCTGATTCGAAACACCGGTACTAATCATAGCTACACATGCGGTTCACTCACCGATAGTTCAAGAAGGGAATCATAATTGATGTTGACGAGGAAGGGATCCAAACCAACATCTAAGCAAGCAACAGACGGTGAACTATCTGTTCGATAATGTTTCAACAACTGCAAAATTCGTATTCGTCCAAGAGGATTGAATGCATTCCCTCTGTGGATCTATATGCCATAGCTGAAGCAAGGCGCAGCTTATGGTATAGGGTGAAGCTCGTCTGCAAAGATGCGCTCCGACAAGATAATCTGGACTATGACTCGGACTGGTCTGGCTATATCAACACCGCTTGGTACAGATGTGGGCGGCATCGAAGCCATGACTATAGTTATGAGCATAGCGGTGATGAGTGGGTCAGCTATAGTGACATAGTGTCGGAAGATGAATAATGTAGGGGAGGGTGATGAAATGAGGAGGTAGGGGACAACACAGGTAATGCAAACATAGGCCATAACGGTATTTTCAAATGCAAGCAAGTAGGCTCTTGATCCGGCACCTACGTCCACCTTGCCTGTTAGCGAGATTGCGCCATAAGCCGAGCCCTCTGATTTTCCTGCAAGAGGAAGTCGTTGGCTTGTCTCTGACGCTGTAGTAGGCCAGATGGTGGGACTTGGGCGTGGGCCAGCGCGGCAGACCGGGTTTATGCTTTCAGCCCGCTGCACATGGAAAAGAATTTAAGAGAAAGGGACATGACTGCGCTCTGGTCTGCCAGCCCAGGGGCAAAATCAGCCTTTTTTTTTTTTTTTTGAGTGCGGACGCCGCCGCCGACGGACCTTACCAGAGAGCTGACTCGGCTCCGGACAAGAAAAAATGGCGGGTATTCAGGGCTGTGGCGCGACGCTACCAAGCGGGCACAATCCGTATGAGGCCAAGCGGCCACTTGTCAATTGAGTCAACTACCTGGTCAAACACTGGCGGCCGTAATTTGGCGCGAGAATGACGAGGTGGCTGGAACAAATGTTATCAGAGCAAGTGGAGACGATTTTTTGGTGTGTGAGGTAATCTCATCAGATTGTTGCTTTTCATCGGATTTGTCATGTGGTAAAAGCAACCTCGATGACTGTTAGAACAGAATCTTGTCTTGTAGAAGCCGTCGTTATAAACGTCACATCGCCGATACGGCTTCTATTTCCTCAACAGATTTTCTGCAGTTTAATCAAGGAAAATGATGGTGGACTGATTTTCTAAACTGTTTCTCCCATGATGATAAATGGAATAAGGTTATACAGGCAATCTCTGAGCCTCGTCACCTTGATTTTAGGCTGTGTACTGTGAAGCGATTCCAAACCTTTGCCTTGTCCTTCTCAGCAAAGCCACCTGCGTGCATATTTATTCACGTCTCCGATCGCCAAGAGATTCACCCTGCATCTTGGTGATCATCGTTGGACCTCAGCCCTATCGTGATCGGCCCGAGGTGCACAATTGCTGCCCCTTGGGGTGACTTTGCAGTCCGCGGAAAGCCCGGACCCTGACTCTCCCGCGATAACGAAGAGAGGGGAAAAAAACGTGTCTGGTGGGTCGATTTGGCGTTCTAGATTGACTCGCTGTCTGTTTTTGGAAGCCCAATGGCCCTCGCTTACTCGTGCACGTCGGCCAACTGGCTTAGCTCGGTGGAGCCCGGGTGTCAATACGAGCATGGCACCTTGTCAAAAAAAGCTTGATCGTTTCTTGTCATTGATTGATTTTGCGGCTGAATGATATGGAAAATGGCGAGATTGGTGGATAAAATTTCCAGTCCACTTGCTGCCAAACCGGACTACCGGGACTAACGGCAGCACCTCGTCGGGAGGCGTCGGCTGAAACTGGCTGGTTCTAAACATATTCTAGCCACGCCACGGACGCGTACAGGCGCCTCGTTCCCGTTCTAGGGCGTTGGGGGTCGCCGATTGACGAACTCGTGGGATTTGGGTGCCCCCAATGTTCGCCCCACGGAAGATGCCGTGGTTAGAGACAGTGGAGCCTCCTGTGAGGGTTTCAATAGTCTGGATTTCTCGGCCGATTCAGGTCAACGGCTGCACAAATACGCGATGTCAATTTCGCGGGACCGGCTATGTGGGGTATGGAACTTTCGGAGGCCGTCCAAATATGGCATCGTCATGGTCGGCTGGGAGGCCCATTGATGCCATGTGCTCGATGCAGCTTTGAATATTAATCCTGAGAACCCTGTGCTCCCACCGACCCGAATTTTGTTTCATTGGCGGTTCTTTGATCACTCTATAATCCCCAATCGATCGGCGCAGGGGTGCGGTATCCTCTTCTGCTTCTTGTTCTGCTGATCCCTATTTCGATCCTCCGGTTCTCGTCCCGACGAGACGGTTGAGGGATCTCGGGACTCAAGCATAATGGCGAAACTATTGCCATGGTTCCTCCTTGGTCTTTGCACCTTGGCTGAAGCGCAAAAAGGTTCGCCAGCTCCAATCACTCCCCGTTCCCCCAATGGTCTCTGCCGCCCCAAAAAGCCTTCCACTCTTTTATCTTCCACTTCGTCCGAGCCCTCTCTTCCCAGTTCCACACTGCGCGGGGAGGAAACTTCTGTCCCTTCGACATCACTGGACCTGGCCACCTCCAGCAGTTCTCTCATTGACTCAACCACCAACATCAACGCGATTTTTGTGCAGGAAATTGGCTCTCAATCAACAGAAATCGCCATTTCTACCTCTCTCAGTTTGGAAATCCACTCGATTGGAGCAAGTAACACGGCGACATCCGACATCTCAAGAACGCTTTCCTCTGTATCTCCGACTACAACAGCATCCTTTACAGGAACTACCACTACTGACACGACCTCGACTGTCCTTTCTGCTCCTTCTCTCACTACATCTGTCACAACCACATCGCACAATACTAACCAGGGTTTAGTCGTTACCGTTGCTGCTGATGGCAGTGGCGATTACACCGCCATCGCTTCAGCCGTTTCTTACGCCCAAGCCAAATCCATCCCGACCGTCAGCGTCCTTGCCGGTACCTACACCGAAACGATCTCAGTACAGGCCACGGCTGCTGTTACTATTATCGGACAGACCAGCTCGAGTTCGGACAGCTGGAGCTCCAATCAGGTTACAGTGACAAATGGCGGCGGTGCCTCTCGCCCGCTGACAATTCCGAATGGAGCCAGCGGAATTTCTTGGAAGAACCTCAATTTCGTCAACTCCAACTCTTCTTCCACTCAAGGTGCTGTCTACCTTCAGGGTTCTGAGAATGCCTTCTATGGCTGCAGCTTTGTTTCCGCTGGTTCAATTGGCTTTACTGGCAACCTGGCTTCCGGTATCATTGCCAACTCGTACATCGAGGCGTTCGACAAGCCATTCGCTTCCTATTCCTCTTTGTACGTTTTCGGTTCGACCATCACATTGACCAATACCAACGGTCTCTTGGTTTACACGAAAGGATATACTACAGGCGGCGTTCTTTACAATTCAACCACTATCTTGGATGAGTGTCAAGTGATCCAAAAAGATGGAACATCCACCAAGAATGTCTTCTTGGCTGCTGCCAACGACGTGGGCTCCGTTGCCCTTTATAGAAGCACTTATCTACCGGCTTTCATTGCTGCAACCGGTGCCCACGTTGATTCGGTCTCTCAGGGCAAGACGCAGTATTTGGAATACGACACGACCGGGCCGGGTAGCTATAGCCAGAACGCTGCTTCGCGCGCGAAATACGTCACGCTTGTTTCAAATGAGGCCGACTTGTCCTCTTATGACATTTCAAACTTTTTCAAAACTGTCTATCCCTCGGTTGCGGTATCCGGGGTTGACTGGATCGACTCTAGCGTCTTGGCTGCCATTCAGAAGAGCAATAGTGATTATGCCCTGGCCGGTTCCTCCTCGAGCTCCTCGGCCTCTTCCACTGCCTCTTCAACTAGCGCATCTTCATTCAGCAGCTCTGCGGCTATTACGTCAACTGCAAGTGCATCGCTGACTGGAAGTGTATCAGCTTCTGGTAGCACGTCTACAGACATTACCTCGTCCAGCAGTGGCGCCCTAGGCACCGCGTCAATCAGCACCTCCTCTGGAGCTTCTGTAAACTCTGGGAGCACTGCAAGCGCTTCAAGTGCTACAACTGTCACATCTGCTACGAGTGCGATTAGCTCTACGAGTGCGATTAGCTCTACGAGCACAATAAGTGCCACTAGCGCTGCATCCTGTCTGCCCTCGTCAATGCCAAACACAGCTTTAATTGTTGGACCTTCAAGCAACAGCTGTGCCCAGTACACCAGCATCAGTGCTGCCATTGCAGCTCTGCCATCGGACTCTACCACCCAGTACATCTACATCCTGGCTGGCACTTACAATGAGCAGCCGGCCATCACTCGCGTGGGACCAGTCATTTTCCGAGGTGAATCCTCTGACACTTTCTCGTCCTCTGCCAACAAGGTAACTATCACAAACATCAACGGTAGACTCTCCAGCGCAGGCAGCTCCAGCTCCACAGCCACGTTCAGCGCGAACAAGTACGAGACAAATCTGATGGCTTTTTACAACATCAATTTTGTCAACGGATACGGAGCTACGGCCAACTATGTTGCGCTGGCTGTCTACGCAAAGGGACAAAAGGTGGCATTTTACGGGTGCAATATCAATTCCTCGCAAGGAAGCTTGTACATTGACTACGGCAACGTTTTCTTCAGCGGTGGCAGAATCGAAGGCACAACCGATTTTATTTGGGGTCAAGGTGCTGCGTACATTCACAACTCCGTCATTGTGACCGACGGAACTACTAGTGGACAAACCATTGCCGCACAAAAGTACCAGAGCTCTTTTGGTAGCTCCAAGTTCGTCTTTAACCAATGCGCTGTTGTTCCCCAGAGCTCTTCTCTCCCTCAAAAGAGTACCTACCTTGGACGCGACTACTCGGTCAACGCCAACGTAGCATTTGTGAACTCTTATCTGGATTCACACATTGCTTCAGTTGGTTGGCTGATCAGTACTCCTTCGACTTTCACTGGCACCTTTGTGGAAGCAAACAACACTGGTCCTGGATCTGACACCACATCTCGCTCATCCAGTGCGCAAATCCTGTCTGATAGCTCAAGCTATACCATCAAGAATGTCCTGGGAGATGACAGCTGGATTGACTCATCCGCTGTAGCACCATTTGCCGGGTGGCCAGATTCCGCTTACTCTAGTGCCTCATCGACTTTGGTGAGCACAGCCTCGGCCACTTCCGCTTCTGTCACCACTGCCACTGCTACTGCTACAGCCACAGATTCCGTAGCTGCTACGCTTACCGTGGCCCCAACTCCCACTGGAAGCCAATATGGATCTGTCGCATCCGCCATTGCAGCACTTCCGAGCGATGGCAACCCCTACACAATTTACATTCTTGCCGGTACCTACGAAGAACAGATTTCTGTGACAAGGCGCGGCATGGTCACGCTGCGAGGCGAGACGACGTACGCAAACGATTTCACCGGAAACACTGTCCTGATTAACTTCTCTGACGGAGTTTCCACAAGCGCTGGTCAGGATGAGGAGACTCCCATTATCAACTGGAAGAACACCAATGGCGATGGCTTGGCTCTGTACAACCTGAACTTCACCAACACCTTCAAGCAAACCGCCAACTATGCCGCTTTAGCTGCAGACTTTTATGGCACCAACATGGCGGCGTACGGTTGTGCCTTCAAGGGTTTCCAAGACACTCTCCTTGTGAATCAAGGTGTGCAGGTCTTCAGCAACTGCTACATTGAGGGAAGTGTCGACTTCATTTGGGGTTATTCCAAGGCCTATTTCCACCAATGTTACGTTGCATCCAACACCGCCGGGGCATGTATCACTGCCCAAAACCGCCCTAGCTCCACATGGTCTGGGGGATTCGTTTTTGATAAGTCCGTCATCACTTACACAAGCAGCTATGGCAGCACATTTGGCTCAACCTATCTCGGCCGGCCCTGGTCTCAGTATGCCATCGCCGTGTACATGAACTCATATCTAGACCAGCACATTGCTAGCCAGGGATGGAATACTTGGACTACAAGTGATCCTCGTACAGCGGTGAGTTCTGCTAGATTTTAACTAGGAATGACTTTCAGCTAACAGTCTCAGAATGTCGTATTTGGCGAGTTTAACAACACTGGACCTGGTAACTGGACCAGCTCCCGAGCGAGCTATGCTACTAGCTTGACTGAGTCTCAGGCCTCATCATACTCCTTGTCCAGCTTCATCGGAAGCACGAGCTGGCTTGATATGACTGCATACAACCTAGTGCCCAGCTATAGCTTGACCGCTGCACAGAGTGCGACGCCCTCAACCACGACTACGGATGCTCAGTGGACACACCCGACCAGCGGTACTACCCCACCTGATGGTGCCGTTCTCGTTTCCGTCGGTGGCAGTGTTGAGGGATCGTACAGTAGTTTGACAGATGCTCTTGCCAGCTTGCCCTCGGACTCATCCACTCAAGTCATCTTTATGTACGCGGGTACCTATGAGGAGCAAGTTCCGATTATCAATCGTAACGGGCCTGTGATGATTATTGGATACACTGAGAGCGCCCCCGGAAAGACCTATACTACGAACCAGGTCATCATCACTCAATCTAGGGGCTTATCTGTGAGCCCACTCCCAACTGGTCACAGCGATGCGGAAACAGCTACAATCCAGACGGCCAGTACCCAGATTGCCATGTACAATATCAACATCATCAACTCTGCAAATTTGGACGGTTCGCAAGCCAGCTATGTAACGCTTGCAGCTAGTATCTACGGCAACAAGATTGGTTTCTATGGTTGTTCCTTCATTGGCTGGCAAGACACGCTCTTGACAGGCGCCACTGCTGGGTATCAGTACTACGAGAGCTCTTACATCGAGGGTGCTATTGACTTTATCTGGGGCTACTCCAAAGCGTATTTCAAGGGTTGCACTATTGGTGCTAAGCGAAAGTCGTCAGCCATCACCGCTCAGAGCCGAGCCAGCTCCTCGGCCATTGGTGGATACATCTTCGACCAGTGCCTGTTCACTGCTGCATCTAGCGCAACTGTTGATCTTACCCAGTCTGTGTACCTCGGCCGTCCGTACTCTCAATACGCCGTGGTTGTCGTGAAGAACAGCTACCTTGATGACATTATCCAGCCTGCGGGATGGAAGGTCTGGTCCACATCTGATCCTCGAACCAGTGGGGTGACTTTTGCTGAGTACAACAACGATGGTCCTGGAAACTGGGGAAACAATTCTGCTGCAAGACAAGGATTTGGCTACGCTACTCTACTCGGTAGCGATACGTATCCACTGAGCTCCGTTATGGACACCACTGATTGGATCGATACCACCTACTGGGATCAGATCCAAACCCCCCAAGCTACCACAAGTACAACGACGCCTGTCACCTCTGCCGCTTACAACGGGACAGTACCTCCGGATGGAGCTTTCATTGTTTCTAAAGATGCTATTGACGGAAAGACCACTTACAGCACAATCCAAGCGGCCCTTGATGCTTTGCCTGCGTCTAGCAAAACAACTGCCGTTGTGTTCATCTACCCCGGTACTTACAACGAGCAACTTGTTCTCAGCAAGTCCGGCACTACGATTTTCATGGGTTACTCTACCTCGCCATCGGACTATTCCAAGAACCAGGTTACGATCACTTACAACAAGGGCATTGATACACAATCCACGGCGTCCAATTCCGACTCGGCGACCGTGTATGCGACCGGAAATTACTTCCAGGCCGTGAACATTAATTTTGCCAACACATACGGAACCACTCAAGAGTAAGTTTACCAGATGTGAGTTGCGGAGTATTTCTAACCTTCCATAGCTATGCATCTCTTGGCTTTGGCGTCAAGAGCAGCAAGTACGCCGGTTTGTATGGTTGTCAGGTTTACGGAAATCAGGATGCACTCTTGATCAACGGATACTTCTTTGCCTCCAATTCCTACATCGAAGGAAACATTGACATGATCTGGGGTTCCGGTGCAGGATACTTCTTGAACTCCACCATCGCCACCAACCGTGATGGTATTTCTCTGACTGCCAGCAAGCGAACGGACAACACCACTGCTGCGGGTTTTGTCTTTGATCAGTGCAAGATCACGGCTGCCGGGGGCGCATCGTATTCGTCGGTTTCGCTAGGCCGACCTTGGAATCAATATGCCCGTGTTGCTTATATCGAGAGTTATTTGGGATCTCTCATTGAAGCAACTGGCTGGGATTACTGGACCAAATCGGACCCGAGAACTGACGGAGTCATTTTTGGCGAAATGGGGAATTCCGGCCCTGGTTCATCCACAGCAAAGCGCGCATCCTTTGCCACGCAGCTTTCCGCTAGCAATGCTGCTCAGTTCCAACTCAGTTCCTTCTTTTCAAGCACTGCCTGGATTAATATCACTCTTATCTATGGCACGCCGTTTGTTGCCTCAGCTGTTCCTGTCTCGACACTGGCTTCAACATCACTTACTTCCACGACGTCAACCCCGACCACATCCGCTCTTAGCACTAGCACTGTGTATACCACGAGCATTTCCACGCTGAAGGAGACCCTGTTCACGACAATGACTGCTGTCCCTCAAGTAACGACGGTAAAAAGCACAGAAATTGTGGATATTGGTACAACCATCACGCCAGATCCCGTGACAATCACGTCTGTTGAAAAGAGCACCACTACTCTCCTTCAAACCGTCACGGAACCCAACGAGGTTGTTACTCAGAGGTCAACCAGTGTGGTCAATGTAGGCACAACAATCACTCCTGACCCGAAAACTGAGACGACATGGAACACTGTCAAGGTCTCGGTGACATCCTACACTACAGTTCTTGGCAAGGATACCACCGTCAAAGCCACATCTACCACAACAACTTATGTCACAAGCACTCCTAAGGCTGCCACCATCACCGAGGTTCAGACCAGCACGATCCGAAGCACGAAGACCGCAACTCCAAAGGTTGTCACAGTCAAGAGCACGTCCACTAGCACTGTCGGAACTGGAGGAGTCACCACAGTCACTGCAAAGGCAACCACCTCCTTCGTGACACAATACACGACGTCGACCAAGACCAGCCAGAAGACTACCACTTTGTCTTGCATTCCTGCAAACAAGAAGAGAGCGGTAGATGATATTGTGTTGCCAGCCTCGACCTCTCAGCCGACCCTTGCTGTTGACAGCTACTTGGAAGCTCGAGCGGCAGCGCAGCCTATTGTGACAATCACGGTTTCATCGGTCCTCACCAGCATCGTCAAAACCTCAACCGTTACCCTTCCCGGAACAACGGTAACGACTGAGGTTATCACAACCAAGACAACCGGAAAGGCCACCACTGTAAAGCCGTCAACTTCCACAGCCGTGAGCGTATCACAGGCCACAAAGTACCAGACCACCACTCTGCCTGGCTCCACTTCCACCACAACAGTAGCTACAACGGTTTCTACGGGCAAGACTACGACCCTGAAGGCTTCAACAGTGGTGGTTACTTCTCAGATCAGCACGACCCAAGTCATACGATCTACAGTCTCTCAGCCAGGCCACACAATCACCTCTGCTGCTACTACCACTCGTACGATTACATCGGTCCTGGACAAGAGTACGGCCACCGTTTCTAAGACACAGGTCATCGCATCTGTCCAGACGACAACTCTACCGGCCAGCACCGTGACCAAGTGGGCGACTGTTAAGACTACGTTGAAGCCCAGCAGCACTGTAACTGAGAGGTCAACCATTACGAAGACCACCGTACTCAAAGTAGCTGCGTCGACGACCGTCTGGTTCACGCGCACTGCAAAAAACGCGAAGGCATGCGCTACTTCCTAGAGCTCATGGCCCACGACTAGGCCCAAGGATATGACAAAACGGGGTTCGCTGGAGGCATTGAACTAAATTTTAAAATTCTTCTTATAATTTATACACATAGCTTCGTTAATACATTGACTATCATTTGATTCCGTCTCCAGAATACGAACCTCAATTTTCACGTGTGCCCTCCTGTTAGAAATCATCACGGTGGTTGTCATTTCCAAGTTTATGTAAAATGTATCCGGTCAAGTGATGCATTGCGAAATATTATTCGCTCTTTTACTGGGTTAAGAAATGAATAAATAGCATGAATATCTCGTGACATTGGCGTGGCATAGTGTTCAGTGGCTCACAATGGCAAGGCATATTCACCCACAATAGTCACTCATTTTGCTCAATTGGGAGGAGCTAACCCCAAAGATACACCGATGGCAACAGAGAAATGGAGGCATTGCTTGACCTTTGTCCACCTGACCAATCCCGATTCTGCCTAATTCGCCGCTGCGCCTGATCAGCTCAAGTGGGGCACAGTCTCCTCCTGTGTCGCCATTTCGCATTTATAACCACGCGTAGGTTGCTGCCATGATCAAGATAACCGAGAAAACTAAACCCGACCATCTCCGAAACAAGCTGCCAAGACATTTTCACCATGGAAGACCCAAATACGCCACCGCCCACATACGAGGCAGCGGTACTGGGTGCTACAGCGGACCTTTATCAGACTGGTCCTCAGCCGCCTCCAGCTGTCGCAACCTTGCTTTTTCCAGAGAGACTCAACCTGTACAGCGTCTCCGCGACCGAAGCTCGGTATTTTCTTGGCGTGCATAAAGTAGATCCGCTGTACGCCCTGGCAATGTGGTCTAATGCAGACAAGCGCGATGATGCTTTTTTCAGCATCCACGATGGACCATCACAACGGGACGCTATCCTCACAAGCTCAACTCGAGTACAATGGGGCAACGGCAAGGAGATCTACACGGTCCGCATACCTCCATCGGTTGGTGCAAATGCCGATGGCACACAATACGCAGACGAAAGCCTCACACTAAAACGTATCACTGGGGGCAAGGGTTGGAGGATGAAGTGGTGGCATGAATTCGAGATGCACACGAATGGCAGCGGAACAGAGAGGCAAAGGTTTGAGTGGAGGCCGGGACCAGGGGGCGAGAGGTATTGGACTTTGACAAGGGTGGGAGGCCAGCAAGTCTTGGCAAAGATGGAGCCCCACGGCGGATCGTTGACCAAGTTTCTGTGTTTTTATTTCTTGCCGGGGGCAAAGTCTGGTAACTTGGGAGGTCGATGGGAAGTGATGACTTTAATCAGCGGTCTTACGATATATCACGAGGCTTGTCTTATCGCTCAAGACTGATCTGGAAATTATTATATGATTCTCGAGGGGCAGCTTGGATACTTGTTTTTATATACTAATGGGTTGCTTTTTCAACCGTATCTGACCCGCACAGATATAACGTCCATTATTTCAATGTATTTGTGACCGCAGATGTTGACGAAGACTCGGCTTATTTCAGGAAGAAGACCTGCCCCCATTGCGATAATCACTTGACTCCGTTAATTCTCACCTAACAGGCGCGGATCACGAAGGCCATCTTTCCAACCCGATTAGAAGCTTACAAAACAGCATTTTTCGACGTCGTAGTCACCTTCTCAATCGGTAAAATACCCTTCGCCGCGTGTGTTCTGTCTGACATGTGTAAGATTCTACCCCTCCATGTCATCCTGGTGCGATAAACACCTTCTTAGAGCCATGTCCTAAATGAGCCGCTAGCCGATGCTCAATTATCCACTCAGCACCCCCATCCCAGTCCCCGAGAGGGGCATGATGCACATAAAACCGCCCCGCCCCAGACACGTTATATGCTCTGGCTTGCTTATACACATTTTGCTCCCTCGATAGCAAGTCTATTGCCGATATTCTGACTTGAAATTCACTCTCAGGCGATGTTGACGATCATGGCATCTCGTGAGGGTTTGATTGATTTTCCCGTCCCCCCGGTTTTGCATCCATGTTCGATTTGGTACAAAATCTCCGGCGAGTGGCCCCTCACCGCGTCATCTAAGCCCCTACTCGTTCTGCACGGTGGCCCGGGATACACTCATGACTACCTGCTTCCCGCAGAGGAGTTCAGTAAGCCGCCATACAACTTCACCGTCATCTTCTTTGATCAGCTCGGATCGGGAAAATCAACCCACTTGCCCGAGAAATGCCAAGACTATGACTTCTGGAGAGACCAACTTTTCCTGGACCAGATTGCTGCTGTAGTCAAGTATCTGCAGCTAGAAAATGGCTACGACTTGTTTGGCCATTCGTGGGGGGGCATGTTGGCTGCGCAGTGGGCCACCAAGAACCCACCGGGCCTGAAGCGGCTTGTGCTATCGCACGCCCCTGTCTCAGGTGAATCTTGGCTGAGGACTCAGAAACGTCTGCGAGACCGAATGCCCGAGCCTCATCGATCTGTTTTAATGAAACAACAAGATATAGATTCGTCACTGGAATCAGAATATCTGGAGGCAATTGAGGCGTTCAATGAGAGATTCTCATTGAGGCTGAAACCAACTCCGCCAGAGATTTTGAGGAGCGTGGCGGATATTGAAGCCGATCGCTCTGTAGTTTTGAGTTGGTAGGTTCTTCTCGAATTTTCTGGCCCTTTGCAAGCTCTGGCCCCTCACTTTCAGCCATTGCAAGCTGCAAATTGGATATTACACCATCTATCGACGTAATGAGGCTAACTTTTCAAAAGTCTAGGCTATGATGACTTCCATTATCAAGGTTTTATTGGAACTTGGACTATCGCCGATGAAGTTCATAAAATTACCTGCCGCACTCTTGTCTTCAACGGGGTTGATGAAGGGGCGGATGATGAATTATCCATCAATGCTTGGAAAGCCGGGTTATCGGACCATGAATACGTGAAATTTGAGCACTCTGCACATTTTTCACATTTTGAAGAGCGTGAGAAGTTCATCAGTGTAGTTTCTGAATTTCTCGCCAGCTCCAGTGAGAAGAATACCTGATCTCAGGACCTGATTTACCTGAAATGGGGCGCGACAGTATTAGCCGCGATAGTCGAAGCAGTAGATTCTTTTTTTATAAAACATATGTGAACAATAATTACCCCCATTATTTTTTATCCTCAAATTGCTGCTGTCCAACCTCTTCTGTCTCTAGTGAAAGTTCCTTGATGAAAAATGCATTAAGAAAGCCAATCGACGACACGCCTGCCATAGTCCAAAACAAGGCAAATATAGATTTCTTATATCCATCTATAACCTCCCGAAGCTGTTCTGATGCTACATCTATATGTCGGAGTTGTGGGATGAAAGCGGCTGCCTCGTGCACATCACGCAATCCAGCTAAAGCATCTGGGAGATCAAGCCCACCTATCTTCTGCTGAAAGACACTGTTGAAGACAGTAGAGCATATTGCTAACCCAACAAGGCCTCCAAAAAGCCTGAAAGAAACCAGAATACCCGTTGCAAGACCCGTGTCGTCGACATTGGCCATACTAGCCTGGATAGGGAGATTGAGCACTGTGAACAAAGAGCCGCTTCCCATGCCCAGAATGATTTGGAATATGACCTTCTCTGCCAGGGACGAGGACTCGTTCCAAATGGTACATATTCCCGCCCCAACAGCCATCAGTAAGTAGCTAATGAGGACAACGGCCTTGTACCTTCGAAGTGTCTCAACAGCAACAGCTCCTATAATACCGAAGCCTATGGAAGAGGCGCAGAGAGGAATGATGGAAACGGCAGACTTTATCGGGCTCTCGAGATAAAATGCCTGAAAGAACAACGGCATATAAAAAACCACGGTGTAGGTGAGCATCCCGTGGATGAACGCACCGAGGAGTGTAGCGCAAGCGGTTCGGTTTGAGAAGATCCTGTAGGGAAAAGCGGGCAAGAGTGCCTTTGACTCATACCAGCAGAATACGCCAAGGACAGCGATACCAATACAGAACGGCAACAGTGTTTTCCACGATGACCAGGAGTACATGGCACCAGCCCAAGCTAAAGGGGTGGAGAACAGGGTGCATCCAACGGTAAAGAGACCCAGGCCTATCCAGTCCAGTTTCTTCACCTTCACTTTGAAGGGCTCATCGATGGATCTTAGCCGAAGAAAGAAGAGGACCAGAAGAAATCCGACAGCAGAAATGGGGAGGTTGATCCAGCCAATCCATGTCCAATCTGAGTATTGTGTAAAGAGGCCGCCAAGAACCGGACCCAGGATTGTCCCTCCCGCCATTGGCAGTGCCAGCATGCCAAGATAGATGGGCCGTTCTTTCAAGGTGGTAATGTCTGCAATGATGATTTCGGTGAGGACGTCCAAGCCACCACCGCCCAACCCTTGGAACACACGCCCAACGATCAATACGGCCATATTTTTAGCCGTCGCAAATATAATCGACCCTAGGACGAAAAACAGGATTGAAGCGTAGAGAGGCATCATCCGGCCGAAGACATCGGATACGCTTGTGTGGATCGGCTGGGCGACAACGACTGCTAGCACGAACGACATGCTTGCCCAGAACGCTTCGAGGGTGGTACCTCCAAGGTCAGAGGCGATGACCTATTTTAGCTTAGTCAGGGCCATCGACGCAATAAGGACACTCGGGGGAAAGTTTACTGCAATCGCAACTCCGAGGATGGTCGCATCAATAGCGACCACGAAAACCAGAACAAGCAGCGCAAGGAACGACAAGTAGAAAGACAGCGGTTTCCCTTTATTAGGCTGTTCTTGCTCACTGTCCAAATGATCCGATTGAGTTGGATTTGTCGATGCTTCCTGCTTGCGTTCCCCATTTTTTTCCAGTGTCTCAGGGGCGCTGGAGATGACACCCACTTCTGGCGCCGACTCTAGATCTGGAGCCATTGTGCGAGAATTCAAGACGGACGACGACAGTACGTCTCCAGAATGGTGAAGAATAGTGTATAAAAAACCATCAGTCTTCATACGGGGTCTAGGGCGTATTCCTCCAGGAAGCACGCGTCCGCTGGCAAAATGCGGCGGAGCCGCAAGCTTTGTTGGACGCTCTGCACATCTGGCATGGATAAATAGCGAATCTTTTCCTTTGTAATGGAACAAAAGACCCGCTTAGCATATCGTCTTATGTCCAAATTGAGTACTTCCCGAGCGTAAGCAAAGGAATAAGAGGCTTACACCAAGAAAATTAGCCTTGTGAGGTGACATCATGAAGCGAGTGGACAAAAAGCTGACAAGTCACAATCATAAAGCAGAAAAGATAGAAAATGACGAATAAAATAACCACGATACCAGAGTTTATATAATGGTACATAAAAATATTGAATGCCACTATGACATTCAATAGAGACCAAAAATTAAAGTTGGGAAATCAAGATCGATAGGAGAGATAGAATGTAAGTATCCTCCCCTAACAGTCAGTACAAAGTGCGGAATGCGATCCGTCGTCCATGCTGTCACTGTACCTGGGAGCCAGCCACACCCATGCTAAATCGCTTATCCTTGCGTTGGATGGAGCACTAAACGTGGGGGAATTGCAAGAGAGCGGCCGCGTCGTATGATTTGACTCCCACGTGGGCGGGCATGATGGCAGTGGCCATGGCATGAACGCGTTTTCGTCTTCGTCTACCATGTGTCGCGTCGCTCGGAAAGACCAAAAAGGGTATAGCCCGATACACGCTACCCTGGACCTGAAGCCGCAAATGGTTCTAGACGAATAAATTATCCGGCTCGTGCAAGATTGGCGCGAGGCGCCGCTCTCCCCACTTCAAAGCGATGGATGGTGAGATCGACGACATCAAGGTCGTGCTGCAGCGTCTATCATAAGCTTAAACTTGTTGGCATGTGGTGCGCCACCTAAGGTCTTAGCCCGAGCTGTCAAATGCGATCCATTCCTCACCACTCCATGATGTCTAGGGTAAGCTATTCAATCTGTAAAAAGGCGGTCACTGAGGCGCGTGAAAGAGAGGTGATGAAATAATTTGCGGTCGCAGGTATCAGGGTAAGTTCAATTTGTTTGATGCAGATGCGAAAAGAGTTGCGAAAAGAGTGACCGAGGCTGATGGAGGATGACCTGCTTTTGAATCTGTGGCTTGTTGGTCTTACGTTTATTTTCAAAGGCAACAGACAATTCACGTGACTTTTTTAACATATTCCATGTCCTGATCCAGAAAATATTTATCCTAGACTTTGTATAAAAAGCGGGAAATTCGCTTTCTTGTTCTCCGTTGAGTGGATCAAGTGTACATCTTCATCGGAACCATCGGCAATCAATTTTGTGGGCCTCTTGAGCAGGGAGCTCTTCCTCACAGTGAGAGCGACTGCTGCATGTATGCAAGCGCACCACTGACACGCTTGTAGGTTGGTGCTAAAATCCCTTCAGCCCCGCGCTTTCTTCTGTAGAAATGAGAGCATGGGCATTGTTAGGCCACACCTGGGCGGAATGAGCATTTCAATTGCACAATAGTTGGCAGAAGTTGGATAGCATCGATGCAAATTGCTTCTATTCCTCATGTATGTGGCTTTGATTTGGCGCGCTATCGTTGTAAGTACAAGTATAGAGTCAGCTGTAGCGCAAGATCCCGTCATTAGTCAGCTAGACTGACAGAGAGAAAATAGATCGAGAGGCACTGGTCTCATGTGAAGGGAGAATTTCTTTTGCTACGGTTGCTAATCGTACTCTTGTCCTAGTACCGTCGTTGGAAGCCTAAATCCGGGCTGAGCTACGGAAGTTCGGCAGGCGGGAATAAATGTGGTCTGGATGCCCCTGCAGGCTGAGATCTGTTCGCCCAATCTGATTGCGTTGATTTGACATATGGCTATTGGATCGCCACCTTAGTAGAACACTAAGCTCGAACCAGTGACCGACAAACCAAAGCTCCTGGAGAGTCTAGCTAACTAGGCACCTGGTAGGTGAGAACAAGATTCCTGATAGACATTATTTATTTGAGCTCTCCTCTCTGGATGGCAGAAACAGAAGCAGGCGAAATCTTCACATCTATATTTCCATCGTGGAGTGATAAAACTTAGCCTGCAATGAAGCTGCGTGTTTTCCTTTTGGCTTTATTGCCAGGTGTTTCGGCTGCTCACGGCGAGAATGCCACATCACAGCTTCACCTTGCCTACCACAGCGACAAAGGCATGATGGTTAGTTGGAACACGTTTGACCATGTTCAGCACCCAACTGTGAAATGGGGGCCTTCGGAGGATAATCTCTGCAACACAGCGCGATCTGGTGTTTCTGTCACTTATCCCACTTCGACTACATACAACAACCACGTCTTAATCACAGGATTAAAGCCTGGTACCACATACTTCTACCAGCCCCACACCCTGCCTCATGCAAGTCATACCAAGCCGTTCAACTTCACCACCAGTCTCAAAGTTGGCGACCACGAGCCCTTCACAATCGCCTATGTTGCTGATCTTGGCACCATGGGCCCTAGGGGTCTCACGACGACAGCCGGATCTGTTGTGTCCAAGAATAACATCCTCAAGCCCGGCGAAAAGAATACCATCGACTCTCTGGCTAGCACCATGTCGCAGTACCAGTTTCTCTGGCACAGCGGCGATATTGCATACGCTGATTATTGGCTCAAGGAGGAGATCCAGGGTTTCTTGCCCAACACGACCATAGCTGAAGGCTACAAGGTGTATGAAGCCATCTTGAATGACTTTTTCGATGAGATGATGGCCATCACCGCCAGCAAGCCTTGGATGGTCGGCCCCGGAAACCACGAAGCAAACTGTGACAACGGTGGGACCACCGATAGCGCACACAATATCACCTACGATGTCAGCATCTGCTCCCCCGGCCAGACAAATTTCACCGGCTACAAGAACCACTTCCGTATGCCCAGTGATGTTTCAGGTGGAACTGGAAACTTTTGGTACAGCTTCGATAGCGGCATGACACACTTCATTCAGCTTGACACAGAGACCGACTTGGGACATGGCTTTGTTGGCCCCGATGAGATTGGCGGCTCTGAAGGCGAGGGTGCCAACCCAGTTAATGCCACCATGGATGCCCAAACTGCTTGGCTTGAAGCCGATCTTGCCGCTGTGGATCGATCCGTCACCCCCTGGGTTATCGTGGCTGGTCATCGCCCTTGGTATCTGAGCCACAGCAACAGCAGTGGAACCATCTGCTGGTTGTGCAAAGATGTGTTTGAGCCGCTTTTGATCAAATACAAGGTCGACCTTGTTTTGTCGGGCCATGCGCATGTTTATGAACGACAACAACCCTTGGCGAATGAGAAGATCGACCCCAATGGACTCAAGAACCCCAACTTCCCTTGGTATATCACAAACGGTGCAGCTGGACATTACGATGGACTCGACTCTCTCCAGTCTCCTCGCCAAAACTACAGTGCTTTTGGCCTCGACACATCAAATGGTGTTTATGGTTGGAGTCGACTGACTTTCCATAATTGCACTCATTTGACGCATGATTTTATTGCGAGCAACAACAACTCTGTCATTGACTCTGCCACCCTCTACAAGGCCCGCAGCTGCAAGACTAGGAAGAATTAGAACTTTGACTTACTCAAAATTAGACTGTTCATTTTCATGGCCATCTAGTTATTTTTATGCATGAATATAACGACCTGTATCCACTTTCTGGCTTGTCTTGTTTTCGCGGCTTGCCGAAACACTAAACCTGGCGGATCGGGATATCGCGGGTTGCTCCTTGGGCCCATTTTTATATTAACAATCGAACGTTAACCTTTTCATCATGTCCACCACGGCCATCTGATTGGCAATTCCCGTCTCTTCATGGGCATTGGTTGTTTCCATAGCCAAACAAGTTCGCACAGCCTTGAGAAACAAGTCACCGGCGCTGTGCTGGATATCTTCCTCTACGTCTCCTTCCTCAAATAGTTGTAACATTGAAGGGACTTCGACATATGAATTGTCAAGAGTAGCCTCGTCCAAACGTCCCTGCCAATTGATCCCTGTGTGTCTGGATTGAATCTCGATCAGGGGCTCCCACAGCGCCAACTCGACTAGGATACAACCTAGAGAGTACATGTCGAATTCTTTTTGATACCTCTCCCTTAATAGCCCCCGGGCATTCGGGTGGCGGTAGATGTCCGCAAACAGATCTTCCTCGGGAGCTTGAGTCATTGCAGCAGCCGTATTCGTATCCGGCCGAGCATAGTCGAATCCGATGATATATGGGTCCTCCCGCAAGTGTTCTTCATCAATCGATCCTTCGGGAGCAAGGAATATGATGTTATTGGGTCTGATGTTTTTGTGCATCCACCCTGCTGTGTGCAGTTGTAGAATAGCTTGAGCGAGTACTCTGCAAATCCCCACACGCCGACTTAGAGACAAGTGTTTCTCAGATTTTAGAAGATCCGACAGCGACCGCATACTCCATGATTTTGAATCATCAGGAGTCGTGAAAATGATGCCATGTCTGCCCACACTTTCGGCCGGATAATACCCGTGGCATGGGAGAGCTCGGAAGGACTCGTGTGATATGGATGTGAGGAGGACCACCAGCCGCTTAATGTTGTCGGCATACCTGGCCCAGTCCGAACCCTCGGCGATTTTCCATTGAACCAATGCCTGCCTTCCGTCGTACTTGGCGAATTCTATTCCTTTGTAAGCGAGTCGCGTGGCATCCCAAGGTTGAAGTGGCTTTTTGCACTTTTTGAGATCTGGTGTAAACTTTCGAGTCTCAGCAGAGCCTTTGGGCTGTATCTCGTCTTCTCGCTTATCCAACCCGAATACCAGTCTAACTTGCTTTGCCCGGGCCGCTTCGCGTATAATTTCTCTAGTCTCTGGCACTGGCATTGTCTCGATGATGTCTCTGATTTGGCCGGCCTCAGTGGGGCTGGAAGATAGCGAAACTAAGCCTCGGAGGAGTTGAGCATCCTCTCTTGTTCGGGCCTCTCTATCAGCCGAATCTAGGAGAACTTCAAGATAGTTAACCAGTCTCTCTATTTCCTCCAAGATTCTTTTCGCCTTTTCCTTGCCCACTGAGGCCCACTGGAGCTTTTTGAGGGGTCCATTACTGGAACTGATGATCTTGCTGGACGTGGTGTATGTGTCCGGTTTTAGTCTGGACATTAACCTGGCCAGTCCTTGTTTTGGGGGCTCAAGCTTCAACTCCAGATCTGCCTGACGGACCTCTTCCTCAGAAACCTGAAGTGAGTACTTGCGCCTCAACTGATCGGCAGAAGTCAGAAAGGAAAGCAGTTGTTCGAGGATCCAATAGGCGAGATTCCAGTTTACTTTGTCGTTTTGAGTTCCCTCTTCCAGGAGACCAACTCGAGTTGCCCATTGGACAAGCCTGTAATGCTGAATCTCTAAACCGATTCGGAATAGATCCCCGTCAATGCCAATATTCTGGGCCGTGTTGAACAGGACAATGGCCCGAATACATCCCTGAAACGAAGAAAAAGCCAGGGAGGTGAAGGCTGCTGCAGATACGGCAGATTCCATCCTTGCAACCAACAGAGTGGTACATGGTGTGTGGCAAAAACGCAAATGGTATCTTGAGTCATTTATCGATAGACGAATCGCGAAGCGGGGCTGAAACCGAAGGATCGGGCGGGGACGCAGCCATTCCATGATACCACTCAGCGTTAAGGGATCGATCTTAAGCGAGGGACAGCGGTTATGCAGAGGTGGCGCGACGCTAGCCGAGTTGATACAAGACAACCCTTGAATGATTGTCAATCCGACACTTTGCTGTGTTGCCAAAGGACAATAGGTCTTAGCATTTTATTGCTAAACTGAATAGGATAGTACCTAAATACATTCTCCTAGAGGTGATCTCTTAGTTTTTTTTTAGGATTTACTTTTACTTAAGAAAATGTGGTTATTGTGACTAGGCCAGCATCTGCAGTGCCATTCTCGCGTAGAAGGTGGGTCGCTGTTCAGCTTACCTGCCCGCGGCCTGATGAGGCAGTGCGCGGCCTGATGAGGCAGTGGGCTGCCTCTTTTTGTGCACCAGGCCACATTTTCGCTCACTTTGTAGGAAGTTTGAGATCGGAAATGTCGTCCAAGTCCTCTTCGGCAGCAGAGAGACGTGGCGCGTAGGGTTGCCAATTGACTGCGCGCTCGGCCCTGCTATCGCTCAACCTCCCCCAAAGCCATGCCATAGCCGCACTGGACATTGGACAAGCATTAATCATGGATCAACGCCCCGCCCGGTTTTCCACCTCTGACATTCTCTCTGCCCTTCGCCAACGCCAGGCACAACAGGCCAATGTCGATAATGCTCGAGCAAGGCGGAGCGGACCAGATCACCCAGCATTTGAACAAACGACATGGGACTCATATCGCAAGGTTGATAGCCAACTTGAACGGCTCTGTGCCCGGCCGACACTTGGGGAAAATGGCACCGTGCGGCCCGACATCATTCGGCAGGTGAGGTTACTTCTGCATGCGCAAGACCAGAGAGCCCACCGGAGCGGAGATCAATGTTGGCAAATGCGCCCGCGGATTTATTGCATTCTTCGCCGAATAAATGCAATTCACTTAATGAATAAGTTTGTGGCACACAAGCTGAATGACTTTTATCTCCCATTTGCAGAGCACACCCTGCCAGATTTCGTCACGAGCGATGGAGCGTACAATTTCCGCGAAATGTTTTTGGAAACCCAGGTTCTATATCTTACTCAAATGAAGGATGTAGAGACACCAGAAGGTAGACATCTGCTCCTATACGGCTCTGGGGATGTCTTGTTTGAATATCACCAACATCTAGGCAGAGGAGGGTTTGGGTGAGTGAATGCTTGCTGCCACGTTGCATTCAAGAGGCTAACATGCTTCTAGAGAGGTCGACAAGGTGCAAAGTCGACTCAGCTACAAGATGTACGCAAGGAAAAGGGTCCTCCGTGGCCGCGACTCAGGGCGAAACAGGGCTGCGCAAAGTTCCCTTGTTGAGGAGCTACAGCAGCTGCGAAGACTCCAGCATGAGCATCTTGTCAAGATCCTGGGGAGCTACACTGATGATGAATACATTGCCTTCATCATGACTCCTATCGCTGACTATAATCTGGGCCACCTGCTGACTCGCCGGAAGCCCCTGACCAACACCGAGTCCGATATGCTACGGCAGTTTTATGGTTGTCTAGCCGGTGCAGTAGGGTTTCTTCATGATAACAGTATTCGACATCGAGATTTGACGCGACGAAACATCCTAGTCTATCAAGGAAAGGTCTATATCAGCGACTTCGGGTCCGCATACAGTTATGCCAATCGGACAACGAGCAACACAAGGCACCACCAACAGCCAGTCAGCCCAGACTATATGTCGCCTGAAATGGCCAAGAATGAAGAGCGCGGCTCCTCAAGCGACATGTGGTCACTTGGTGTTGTGTTCTTGGAAATGGCAACAAGGCTACGTGGCCACAAACTCGATGATTTGGAATTGGCGATTCACCACCACGCGAAAAGCAAAAGACGCCCTCCATATCTATGCTATAACACACCTGTTATAAATACATGGCTCAGTACTCTCAGAAAGAGCGATGGTTACGGCATGAACAATCATGACAAAGAACCGTTGGAATGGATCGCCAACCTCCTTGCTGAGAATCCGAAGAGGAGGCCCACTGCTAAGATTTTGATGAAGGACATTTTAGAGTCTCTCTCTTTCAACAAGTTCTGTTGCATCAAGTGCGAAGGATTCTTCTGGAACAGCGGGTTCGAATATGATTCAGTCATGCGGCAGACAACAGAAGTGAGGAACGCTAGAGAAATAATGAATGAAGTCTCCGGGGTCTTTGATTCACAGAAGTTCTCTACCAAGTTCGATGGAGGTCAATCAGAAGACCGACACAATTCTATAGCACAATGGGCTGGCGCAGTGCAAGAGGATTTGAGAGAAACGAAGGAGAGCGTGCCCTTTACCGAAGAGACCGTCTACTCCAACTTCTATCCTGTTCCTACAATCCACGAGGATATTGGTGAGGATTTCAACGACAATTTCGAAGAAGATACGAGACACACACAGCCGCAATCAACGCGCATTCCTGAAGCGCAAGCGCCAATAGAGGAAAAGGTGGACAACAATGCGGCTCAAAATTCACAAACGGCACGAACACCGCAGACGGCGCAAATACCTGGTTATTGGCCTGGCCAATTGCAGGATAAGACCCCTTCTGTACACCCTGATATATCAGATGAAAAGATCCAAGCCAACCTGATAAACGACACACTTCATGCCACGCAGGAATACGACGACGAAGATGATAGATTGTTCGATGAGATTTCTGATGCAGATAGCCTCGCATCTGCAGTATCAGAAGCATCTAAAGCAGGAAATGATGCGGAAGAAGACGAAGATGCTTTGTTTAACGAAGTTTCATCTGATGAGGATGAGGAGGGCAAAAGCAAGGAGCGAGTGCCCCAGAGTGACAACGGGTCACAAACCAAGGACCGGAAAGTAGGAGAAAACATATCCTACCAAGACGATACAATTGAAAGCAAACAAGCCACAGTGGAAGACGCGCCAGAAGCCGAACATAACGCCGAATCTAGCAGCAACCACATTCAACAAGGGAATATGGGTCAAACACTGTCAAGGCAAATCGAGAATACCATCAATGATGCACAACCTGAAATTGTCATTACGAGGGCGACATTCGGTGCTGCAAGCGGAAAGGTCGGGCCTGAAATTGTTATTGATGAAGCGAATTTTGGCGCGACGCAAGATGTTGAACCTGAGATTGTCATCACTAGGGCCAGTTTTGGTTCTGCATGCAATGATGCTGAAACTCAAACTCCCATCACAAGAGCCAGCTTTGGTGTTCCATGGGTAGATTTCGAACAACCCAAGACACCAGTTGAAGCTGCTCAAAACGATCAGCCAAAGGTACAAAAGCCCAAAAAGGTACAATTTGAACCAGTCATAGAACCAATTCCGGAACCATTTCCTGGGAACTTTGCCACACAAGCAACAAGCCAAGAACCACGGAGCGCTCCACTGTCGAATGCGAATCTGCGAATGCACAATCGATCCAGGAGCACGAGCACCCTGGCCGACACCCTCAAGCCAAGCTCTTTCATTCAAGACACGTGGGAGTCGGCTTCTAGCGCGCCAACCTCGGTCATTACGGCCTCGACGCGAGAACGAATCGAAAAATCACTGCTCCCGTTCCAACGCCTCGACGGCACATTCAAGATTCTGAGCCAGCAATGCCGTCTGGGTAATCACAAGGAGGTCAGGGTTCTGCTCTCTCACGGTTGTAATCCGGGAACGAAGAAGAAGCCGTACTCTTCGCCTATCTTCTCAGCCGCCCGCGGCGGAACAGACCAGCATTTTAAATGCGCTCGAGCCCTTGTGGGAGCCGAGGCTAATGTCAACGTGGTCAAGAGCGACAACGGAAAGACGCCCTTGCACTACGCCGTCGAGCATGAACCTTATCCAAAATACGAAAAGCTCATCTGGCTTTTTATCAACGCCGGGGCTCGCGTGAACGTGGCCGACACAAGTGGCGAGTACCCTCTCATGAAGCTATTTGTGGGCAACGACTCAAGCCCGCTCCAAAAGCACCGCCTTCGTGCCATGGCCATTCTGCTCAAAGCCGGTGCAAAAGTCAACATATCGGCTCCGGTAACAGGCAACACGCCGCTTCATCTGGCGGTGCGACGGCAGGACCCCTGGGCTGTTGCCATGCTGCTCCACATGGGCGCAAGCGTGGCCACGGCCAACAATACAGGTGCCACGGCGCTGCAAATAACAGCAAACCAGTTCCGAGGCGAGCTGGCACCCAACCACGAGCAGATATTGGAGCTCCTCCTGGAAGCGGAGAAGGAACGAGCGTCTCAACAGGGTTTCAGCATGATTGATTTCAAGGCTGGCGTGTACGAGAGAACAGCGCTGCACTTGGCCATGTACTCAGAGACGATCGATGCGGCCAACATGCTGCTGGAGTATGGAGCAGACCTTGATGTAGTTGATACAACTGACAAGACGCCGAGAATAATAGCCCGCGAGAAAGGGTTTAAAATCGAGGACGGAAGAATCATTGTTTGAAATATAGATGTGATCTACTTTCACCGCAGCGTATTTTGAGGCTGAGCGTGCAACTCCTGGAAACAATTGTACATTCTTGATTCCACGCCTATAATTACAGTGGAAGATATTGTTCATACACATCCATCACAGCTTTGCAATCATTGCATTCCCCTTCTCCAGCCACTTCACCGCATCCTCCACAAACTCATCCACAACAGCCTTGGCCGGCTTCTGCTCGTTGACGACAGCAGCGCATTTACCCATGAGGAAGCGACGGTACTTGAAGAGCCCCTCCCCTTCCACCTCATCCTGCTTTGCCTCGATATCCAGGTCATTTTCCCAGGGAATCACACCCTTTGACGTCAGCTCCTTCAACTCCGCCTGGCGGTTATTCTCCCAGTTTTGAATGTACTCGTTGCTGCGCACGCGCATCGGACGTCCAGTGTAGATGATGGTGCGCACGTTATCGTCGTGCCCCGCCGTCTGCACGGCCCTTTTGTGCTCCTCGGGCGCGCCAGCCTCGTCGGTCAACACGAAGCGCGTTCCCACCCACACCGCCCCCGCGCCCATCATGAGAGCTGCAGCGAGGAGCTGGCCGTTGTGAATACCACCGGCTGCGATGACTTGTACGGGCCCACCGGTAAGAGGAGACTTGTGCTTCTTGCAAATGTCGACAACGGCGGGGATCAGCACTGTTGTGGGGATGTCGCCCGTGTGGCCACCGCCTTCGCCGCCTTGTGCGCAGATGATGTCGACTCCGAGATCGAGACACTTGTGGACGTGCTTGACGTGGCCGACCATGTTCATATACACGACTCCGTGCGCGTGAAGCTTGTCGACCACAGCCTTGGGCGGCACGCCGACTGCCGAAACGAAAAGCTTGGCGCCAGATTCAATAATGACGTCTATTAGTTCATCCAGCTTGCCTTTTGTGTAGTCGTAACTTGAAGTTGTCCCATGTTAGTCAGATCCAGCAGCGTCGCGTTTGAAGTGGATATGCTGAAGTCGTGGGAAAACTGACTTTGTCTTTCGCGCATTGCCACCGACTTGGGGCAGCAGCAAGTCAATCCCGAAGGGCGCATTCTTATCAATAAAGTAGCCTTTCATCTCGTCGATTTGCTCGCGAAGCATGGCGGGCGTGTAGGACATGCCGCCCAGCACGCCCAAGCCTCCGGCATTGGTCACGGCAGCAGCAAGGTTCGGGCCTGCAGCTACGTTCATGCCCGCCAGCAACACGGGATGCCGTATGTTGAATAACTCGGTGATGGGAGTTTTGATTCTCTCTTCGGTCAGTTAAGGTCAGCATTCTAGCACGGAGATGTGGTGAGATGGGGTGTGCATACGTGGGGACGCCATGGTGGATATGATTTGATTGACGAAGCAGCTATACACAACAATCAATCAGTAGATGAAGTTGTAATTGCTCGCGATTATTGCAGGCCCGTCGGTAATGCACGGCCAATGTTTAGTCAAGTCGGTGTGGGTCGAAGGGGCAATGCCGAGGCTTCGGGGCTAGTGCGGGGTAGTGGGCCGATTTTGGTGTCTCCAGCGAAAAGAAATCCGGGGCAGAGATGAATGGACTGCCTCTAGCGTTGTTTAGTTATTGCTCGTATTAAAGGCGAATTTTGAGAGCTCTGGCGGGTTTTGTCATCTGCAGTGCTGCCACTAACTTGGTCATGCGACCATGTCTAGAACCGCCCTCATGTGCATGAGTGGCTGAGTTGCCAAAATGACTTGTTGCCAACTCGAATTTACTCTTCAGATTGGATATCTTAGAATATACACGTAATGAAAGGCTAATTAAATTGGCTACTAATTTACAAATGTTTTGAACTTTTCATTGCACTCTTAAGCCAAAGCATACATATCCGCCTTAGGCTGTGGTGTACAAATAAAAGTCGAACATGGCTGGATTGTAGTATAGGGTATCCAAACGTTGGCACACGACAACAACGAAACCACGTTCTTCCACCTACAGAGTAAAATGCTCTCAAAACCAAGAGGGCATTTGATCTCTATTAAAACTGTACCTCACTGTGATCACCGCGGCTAAAATTCCATAGGGTTACAAGGGCAAACTGGCGAACTCGACCTCAACGTTTCGTATCAAAAGCCCAATTGTCCACTCGCCCTAGCTTCCAAATCCCCCAGCGGCTGCAGCCCCCAAAAACGTCGTCACAGCGATATTATCTAATTGATGAGATAATTGCGTAAATACCGTGATTTTGTGTATCTCGATGTCTTTTGCTCTATCCGAGGATCCGATTTCGGTCTCGTTTCTGCAACGTCTTTTGCGACCGCCCCTTGGTGCTGCCAACTCTTCTTATCTTGCTTGCGCGGGGCGCGAGCTTATTCAGTAACACTCTGCATGTTTAGAGCAGGTCGTCGTATAGAGCCCTGCAAGGCAAACTCGCTCTTGAACTCGGGAAAAACGGCATCATCCTCGTCAGACTATCAGGATCCTCAATGAGGAGAAAGGGTACTGGGGTTAACTGTACATCAATTCCGCCCCGCGCCTTATCTACCTTGACAATATAAGAGAAGTGGCATAAATGTGCGCTTTTCTTATCCGCAAGTAAGGTTAGATTTATGTTACATTTCTGTGGACCTTATTTTGCCTATCATATTTACCTGTGAGAGAATAGACCATCAAGCAAGGGTGCATCCACAAAGGTTCAGCCGATCATAGCTCTGCCTGACCCACTACGGAAGTCGGCTGTCTCACGTATTTCCCCACAGCAATGGTTTTCTTGGCAAGATTCTCGCTTCTTAGCTAGAATTAAGACATATTACTTCTTCTTAGTTACTTGTTAAAATAGCAAGATCACCTGATTCCTTTTTGATCTTTTTTTCTTTTCTCTTAGGAGCTTGAGCATACCAAGTCCAAGGCTAATACTGCTTGAGCACGAAGAGCATGTCAAGTAATCAAGTAGTCTTTGTCATGGTTCAAAGATGCATCTTAGGTAAGGATCGTCACTATGGGTTCTTGCTCCGGTTAATCGGCACCATTAAGAGACGAAGAGTGTCAACAGCGCAATGGTATGAATTATGGAACGGATTTGCATCGCGTGAAAGTTTGATGCTTCTAACCTAAATATCTAGACTATACGAGGAACTTACGCGGGTATCGAATATGCTTTACTGACTGAGTGGAGATTTCTGCACCATTTTGATGACAGGGAGAAATTATGGAGTGGCTTCAATGTCAGAATAGTTGCAGTACCCTGTAAACTATTCTTGGGCCTGACCACGGCTCAGAAACTTGAGTCTCGCTTTCGGTTTGACGACCCTGGTCAACTGGGTCGAAGACAACCCCACAGAGCGCCCAGTGGAAAGCTGCACGAGAGGGAGGTAAAATCAAATCCTTTCAATGATGTCATTGCATTCTTATGCGTGCAGAAGCAATCGTCTCTGCATCCTTGACGCACGGCAGCAATGTAGGAAGAGGACTCAACTTACTTTTCTGCGGCCCACCATTGAATCAGTTATTTTGAAATTTGCCACCGGAACGAAGCGGTGGAAATCACATGACGATGCTCATTTCCGTTTACAATAGTGAATGCTGTTTCATATCCCAGGAGGCATATGGATAGGATAAATACAACTCGAAATCCTCCCCAAACTAAACTTGGCATACAAACCAAATCGCTCCTTATCCCTCATTGCTTACCAGACACCCTCTTTTTTCAATCAAACCCCAATCATTTTTCAAAATGAAGTTTACACTCTTTCTGAGCATCTCCGCCGTCCTTGGAGCAGCCCTGGCCGCACCTGCGGTGGATAAAGCGGAATTGAACAAACGAGTACTTGGCCCAGCGTGGAACAAGATTTAACATTTTACAGGCTAACGAATCATCTTAGGACGTAAGAATTGCGACCCAGAGGCGTAATAATTGATCATGGAAACAGTTTACTCATTGGACATGAATGAGCCTGTAAGTACGACAAATCACATGATCAATTACACTACTAACATTGGTGCCTTTGATAGTCTCTAATTATTACACCCTAAAAAGAGACCTGCTAATTATGACTCGATATAATGACACAGCCTCAGATTGTATGTATCCTAACTGAATAGTAAGATGATTTGTGAACCCAGCTCACTAATACTTCTATCTCTAGTCTGTATGTATCTTACCCTAGCAGTACGAGTTATTGATCTGTCAATTAATTGTGCTATTATTAGCTGGTATGTAACTCGTTCCAAGAGAAACCCCTTTGAGCTTAAATTCTAACATGGTTGCTTTTAGCCGGTATGCATTTATTGTCATCTGACAATGCTTGATTAAGATGACGGCCAGTGCTAATAATATTTTAGCCGGTATAGAATTTCCATGCATGATTGATAGGTTATTAATCTAGTCGCTGATGATCAAAACTAGGTCGTAAGTATCTAATGAAGAAGACGATTGAGTACTGACTCATGCTAACAATATTGGGGTCTGCAGTGCGTACGTGTATTACCCGAGTAGGAGAGTGGTCAAGGCGTGACTCGGCTTATTAACAAAGATGTGAATGTGAACGTATCTGACTAACCCCGATTCTTTTAGCTGGTACGAGCCTTCTGTCCAAAACTATCTAACTTCATATTGATCTGTTTGACTAAAATAACCCTTTTTAGAATGTAAGTAGCACCCCAGTTGAAGCACCAGACACTGCTAAAAATAATTCGACCAGAACTGCGAACTTCCCGAATAAGGAATGCACCTGGCATCTTCCAAGACGAATGGGCCTTAGGTGAGCTCGGATTACAAAAATCTAGAATCCCTCTAACCTGTTTTTTTAAAAGTCGATTTGGTCCTATTATGGTGGATTGAGAGCTTTCAGTCGTTGTATGGAGTTCTCCCTGGGAGTTTAAGCTCGGCCGATTGTTAGCGGGTTGTATTCCTACTTGTTTGAGAAACTCGATGGATGTCAAAATCCTGATAAGTAATTCAAATTAAAGTGGATCATCTACTTCATTGCTTCTCTGTGAAACTTTGTGACGGCCGACATGCGCAAAAGCATTGATCGCATGATGCTAAGGTCTCTGGTGCATTGGAATAAAGTGACAGACTGATGAATCAAAGTATCTAAGAGATGCAGTTTGACTATACTTTTTTCGTCCTTGCCATTTCGTACTGATATGGCCACTGAACCCTGATTTTCAATTCATCCGCACACTTCAGAACAAACTCTGGCTCTCTGAGGAACTGCTTTCCAATAAATGCCAGATCCGCCTCCGGCCGAATGCTTCGGCCCGATGTGGCTTGAGCCTCTGTGCCATTCTTTGCGACACGACAAACACCGCCATGTCCTTCCACGCCTGCCGATTGGACAACACTCATGGCAATTTCAGCATTTGTGATGAAACCCACGGCGGCAATGTGCGATTGAATGCCATGCTCTTTCATGGCTAGTCGGATACTGTCTGCGAGATTTATTTGATAGTTGGGATGGATGTCAATCCTTTGATCCTCATGATTGCCACCCGAGGATACATCCAGAATGTCGACGCCCACCTCCGGGAGCAGTTTGGCCAGCCTGATGGATTGTTCCAGTGTCCAGCATGGCTTTCCGCTCCATTCCATCCACTCTATGGCTGATATCCGAACCGAAAGAGGGATGCTCTCAGGAAGCTCAGCTCGAATGGCCTGGATCACGCGAAGCAAGAATCGAATACGGTTGTCAAAGCTGCCGCCGTACTCATCCGTTCGCTGATTTGTGAGCGGAGAAAGGAACTGATGAATGAGATATCCATGGCCCGCATGAATCTCAATAAAGTCTAGTTTTAATTAGCCATAAGCATTGTCAAGTGGGTGTTATGCTTACCGATTCCAGCCTGCACGGCCCGCCTCGCCGCGTTGCCAAAGTCTTGAATCAATGATTCGATTTGTTCGATCGACAGAACCTGTGGCTTTATATGGGCCTCAGTGTACGGAATTGCACTAGGAGCCCAGACATCAGTTGGCCACCCTCCGTCTTGCTCAGTCGCCCGAGTTGGTTTCCCGCCAGGCGCCAGCTTTGGTACCATCATGCTAGCTTTGCAACCTGCATGGTTTAGCTGTATTCCAACCTTTTGCCCCTGGGAGTGGATGAAATCCACCACTCGGCGTAGAGGAGATATTTGGCTGTCCTTCCACAAGCCAGAATCTAGTGGAGACGTCCGACCGTTCGCAGCTACCGCGGTAGACTCGATTACGGTCAGGGCAGCACCACGTATGGCGTATGAGCCAAGGTGAGCGAGGTGAAAGTCTGTCAAATGACCATCATGCGCACTCCAAGTTCCCATGGGAGACACTACAAAGCGGTTTTGCAGCTCGAGTCCTCGGATTTTGATTGGGGTGAAGAGTGTAGGAGTACTGTCATCAATGTTCAGCGCGGCGCCAGTAGGTATCGACGCATCGAAGGTAGAATTCTTTGACTTTGAGATTGTCATCGTAGATTCAGGTTGGGGCGATCGATTGCAATAGTAAAGAGAGGCGTGAATGCTTAATTTACATTCATTTTGGGCAGGAATCTGCCGCATACTTATATTCAGGCTCCTTTTGTACCCACATACTACCGCAACTACGATTACAAATGTCAATTCAAAAATTCTGGCTCCTCACTAATCATGAGACAGGCGCATGCCATGATTGTCGGTAATGGACTGGTTTTTTGTCCTGCAACTCGTAGTCTACACCAAGCTAGGCCTAGTCGTGACAACATGGGAGTGGGGTTAAGAAGGAATAAACGAACAGGCGAATTATATTCTGTTCTCGCGTCTCCACACTGCTGATAAATCAGCTGGGTATGGTACTGACGAGCACATCGCAATCGAAGTCTTCCTTATTTTACAGCTGAATTTCATCAATCGTCTGATTGCCATGAGCTGGATGTACTGGCAGTTTCCTTTGAGAAGCCATCAGTCCGACCGAGATAACGCGTTCTCATTGGAAATCCCCCCCACCTGATGTCGGTATGGATGTCGCAGTGGGGTTAGCCAAACGAAAAAAGAAGTTTTCTGCAAAAGTCAGGACGGGATGTATCACTTGCAAGTCAGTAGCTATTGATAACTGCGCCCTGTGAGTTAATGCTGAACTAGGCACTGATTAAGTCCAGGATTCGTAAGATCAAGTGTGACGAGGCAAAACCTTGTTGCCACCGTTGTACATCCACAGGGCGCAAATGTGATGGCTACACACTCATCTCGGATCAACGCCAGAGCACGATCCAGCCGCATTTCTCTTCATCTCACCGCAGTTCTAGTGAGAAGAATGCGGTGTACATGTTTCGAACCAAGATTTCCATCTTGATCTCCTCCACTTTTGACATCAAGTTTTGGACACACGATCTTCTAGCAACCGCCGAAGCATGCCACACCGTACGGCACGCTGTTGCAGCTTTGTCCATGGCATATCAGACTGTTGTTTTAAATAGGGGCGTCAATGATGAGAGTGTGCGATTCATCTTGAATCAGTATACAAAGTCAATCAATTCTTTGAAGTGCTGTCTCGGTAATGCAGAATCACTGTCCCCTAGCCAAAAAGTCATCATTCTGATTACCAATCTTTTGTTTATATTCCTTTGCGCCATTCAAGGGCTTCGATCGGAAGCGTGTGCCCACTTGCGAAGTGGCCTGGCATTGCTTCACGAGTGGAAACTTGCGACCACGCACCAAAATCTTGGATCTGACATCATCCTTTCAGCCAGATTCCTTATCGCTGCTTACACGCAGTTAGATACACAAGCTCGGATCATGATTGGAGTGATGACAGATTCTTACAGCAAAAAATGGAGTTCTCATTACGTCTCCGATAATGGCTGGAGAAACGACTCTACTGACACAATCGCCAAGGCTAAAAGGCAACTCGAGGAATTATACAACGAGATGATTCAAAGTATGGGAAGTGTCCATCCGGGTGGAGGAGAACCAAGTTACTTTTCTAAATCCCTGGACAAATATCGCCGAGGGCTGATACTATGGGATTTAAATTTTGAGCATCTCCTGGATCCCGGGACAATCTCCAATTCCATCAAGGATCTCCACTTGCGCAGGCTCCTCGCAGGTGCAACCTTGGAGGTAATGCATAAGAATGAGGGCACCAAAAGCCCCCCCGGAAATTTCATTTTCGAGAATATTTTTAATCTCGCTCGTCAGGTCATTCGAGACTACAGAATCCAGGAATCGGGCATGGTATTTAGTCCCGTGGGAGGGTTAATCGAGGCGCTATTTTTCGTGTCCACGCGCTCCACGTGCGCAAACCTTCGCCAGCAAGCAGTTGATCTCTTGCGAGAGTATACAATTATTGAGGGCTTGTGGAGGAGCACGACAGCGGCAGACGTGGCGGTTGCATTACATGAATAGAGGAATTCAGATTGAATTATGTAGTAATCTTTGACTCCAAATCAAAACTCCAAAACAGCTCTATATATAACCTTGTTTGCAGCGAGTTTTTTGAACATCTTCTGAATAGTTTCTGGACCTTCATGCTTGTACACTTGCACAATCGGTTTGATCCCGAGGTGCGCCGCGAATCTCAGCATTTCGTCATGCTCGCCCCGCGAGATGACCATGCTTGAATGGATGTGATCCCCATAGGAGAGCATAACCTCTGTACTGTACTATTTTTAGATAGCTCAAGCCTAATCTAAACAAATGAAGACTCACAGAAGCGCGGGGGCTCGGTTGGCACCGTCGAGGGGACCACTACACCGCGGTTGGCCAGGACCTTGGGGGTCATTAACCTACATGTTTAAGCGATTCTGACGCATAAATTTGACTGATCTCACAGAGTTTCACTTTTCCAAATCGGGATACTTTTAACTTGCGATGAGAAGAACGTCAAGAGGATTTTGGTTGCTCCACTCATCAATGATGCCAAACTCACAAGCGCCAAGGCTTTCGGCCTCCTCCTTCTTCGCTCAAGTAGAGCTGAAACATATTTTCATCTGCTAATACCAATCATATGCCAGTCACCCTGTGCCACTGTCACCCTTGGCGGCGTTTTACTGGAAGGCGGCACACCATGCGTGGGCCTGGAGCCGCGGAATTATCACACCTTGCCTTATTTGGAAGTCATTGAACGCACCTCCACAAACCACACAGCCTCAATGACATGGAGTCAGTCAAAATATTAGCCCGCCAGCAAACGTCCCTGACCAAAATGGAATCAAATGAACGCACTGCGGAATTCGCTAAAGAGTGAGTCGCGTTTCAAAGGCTATAAATGCCTGGTTGCTCAACACCAACGATGCATTTCCTCACCAACAATTTCTTCACTCATCAAAATGTCTCTTCTCTCGGGTCTACTCATTTTCTTCGGTGCCACAGCAGCCTTCGCTACTGAAAATACCAGCTGCTTGCCATTTCCCTCCTCATTAATCCCGTTCTCTGCCAATTTCGAGCAACCCGAGCCGCCCGTGGTGGAGGCAGAGTTTCAGGCCAGCTTTGTTCAGCATAAATGGTAAACACTCTTGGTCAAATGAATGACACAAATCTCTAACTGCCCTAGGAACCAAAATCTTTCGCACATCACCAGTGGCTACATTGTCAACTCTCAATCCAAGGGTCATGTGCGTGTGGATGAGGCATATGATGGTGGCCTTGGCTCGTCGTACTTTAATTATGCCAACGTTACCGTGGATGGCTTGGTGGACAACACATTGACCACCTACTCCTCGAATGGGACTCAACCCGAAGTTTGGAGAGGATACGTCAACTCAAACTTTCCAATCTTTGACAAGAATATTCTCGTCGAGGCTGGAGCGGTTTTTGGCGGTCTGGTCCATCGAAACTTTGTTGAGGGTTCGGTAGCAGCTGTAATAAGCCCGCCCCTTATCGATGTAGAAGAGTAAGCTAACAATGCAATGTAGTGGAATATCATGTATCAGGATGCGATCCCGGTCACCGTGTTTGTCAATAGCTGCAATATTGTGGTTGGATACGACTATTTTTCGTCTGGCTTGAGAACTAGGGTAATTACGGAGCTTTTTAACATCCAAACTGGAGCTTGAAAGCTAGAGTGTTTTGATTGTTTTGGGGAAGATGGCATCTTTTGAAAAGAAGCGTTCAGGCTCGTTGCGCTTTTAAACTCATCACTATTTTTTTCGTTCCACCCAGTTGGGTGAATATGCATTCACTTGCATCTTCAATGAAAATTTTGCTTCAAATAAAACCGGAAATTTGCATCATAAACACAACCTAATTTCTTCTTGTCAAGAGAGATATCCCCTCGCTGAAATGAATACAACAATAAAACTTCGCCAGACTTTTTTTTTTTTGGCCGTCCTCCAAGGTTTAAGGGCTAAATTGACAATTTTGATACCTCCAAAGTTCATTCAAATCAATGCTTATTCTCTCGGCAACTACAAAGCCTGTCCTCTTGATACTAGAAAGTAGTCTCGATACCCCCTCAACATGATCCTTCCTCGTAGCGCATGCTCCAGCCATTCTCAGTGGGAACAGAGCCAACAACCCCGGGATGTTTGAAAGCTGAATAATTTCCGATGTCAATATGATTGCATTGACGTGTTCTTCAACCTCACTTGGAGTCATTCTGGGAATCGTCTCTTCATCCCAACAAGAATGGTATGTGTAGTTTCTTGAAATAAACAGTTTCAGGCTGTGGTACTTAGCTTGGGCGAGCACAAGGTAGGGGTCTCGAGAATTCAGCTTGGGCCAAGTGTCTATGTACCACTTGTCCAGTTTTTGTTCAAGTGCGAGGCCCTCACTTGCGAGAGCATCAATAGCTGGATGAAATGGCCGGGTAGAATCTAGAATGGCTTCTATTTGATCAAAGAACCTACCACCGTTAATCAGGAGAAACATTTTAGTCTCTATAAATCGATTCACCTTTTGTTAAAGGCGGCAATTTCAAGCGTAAGCGCGAGTATTGATTGCATCGGTTCGGCCGAGCCGGAGTCTAGACACCGCTGCAGCCATGGATCTTGGGATAAAAAAGTCTCCTGTCCATATAGAATGGCTCTATCTGCTTCCAGCATGCAGAATGCATCAAACAAATTCCTGCCAAGTAGAGAAGGCCGACTGTTAGGGCCCGTCAACTGAAGGATCTGGCTTGTTCCAAACAGCATATGTTTTACCCAGCGCTCTCCAGATGTGTCGGAAATCAGCTAGATCAACGGATTAGCCATGCACTCTTGCAGTAAACAGAAGGTCAGATAATACTTCAAACATCCCAAGTAGGAATGTGCCCCACAGGACGTCTTCACAACACGAAGTTTCGATCAACTGGAGGCGAAGCTGTAATGCGTGTATCGATCTGCTGTATAATCCATAGGCAATATGCTGCAATGCGCTCGTGGAGGACCTTCTGCTAGCTTGCAGAGCACCGATGGACAAAGCCAGGTATCTGATTGATGGCGATGAATGGATAAGCGGGAGGAGGTCCGAGTCTACAGAGGCAAATCCCTTTGTAAATTGACATTGCCGCATGAACAAGGCAAAATGGTTCAGAAAAAGAGTGTCGCGGGAATCCTTCACTTGCGTAGGAAGCTGACTTGGCTTAGTGACGGACACAAATTTCAATTCCCTTTGCACCGGTGCCCGCGGTTGACATGTTTTCTTTGTGCGAATGCAATACTCACAGGGGAAACCACCCTCACACTATTATCCTTGATTAGCCACGGTAGACGTGTGTTGTAGGCTGCGCACCTTGATTCGCCGCTTCGCGCATGACTGACATCGCGTCAGTCTCTTCCTTTGATCGAGTGGCCCAATATTTCGCTTCATTTCTGACCCTACTTTAACGATTGTTTTGATGTGACTGTGTTCAAGTGTGGTTGAAGACAGGCGCTTTGATCAGCGCAGTAATTCGCGGTGGCGTCGCGGCCATGTTCCGCTCAGCTCCACCATACAGATCCGCGACTAACTTAATTAGGAAGCAATTGAGCGCACCTCCAGCTCACACACGAACGACATGGGGATTGGGCCACACAACCAATACCATGTCGCAGTTAGCGGAATGTGTTGTCGGCACAACCACGCTAGAAATAGCGAAGGGGGCCATCCAAGCGACGTCTCGCAGCGGTGGAAGTGCAGTCCCACGTAACATCACAGTGAAGAATTTTCTTTCCATCTGTCACAGCTAGTCGTAGTTAGCCAGCATGCCGATCTCACCTTCGTACCTCCGTACCTATGTCCAGCTGAATTGGCAAGCAGACTGACAAATCTTGTGCGAGAGCGTGCAACATTGTTTCACTAACCAATTCCTCCTATCGATGGCTAAGGTATCAGGGCCAAGGCCAGTGCCTTCGAATAGCATTTGAGTGCCGATGAGTTAATATCAATGGGAGAAATCAAGGCAGTAACTATTTTAGTTGTAGCAATGGCTGCCTTAGACTGTATGCAGGGCGCATTTGGGAGTATGACATTGTCAATTGGGGAAATAGTGGATCAGGTTTGTGAAAGACTTCTTGTATTCTCTTATGGGAGCTACTCGACAGCTATGTATGTTCTGACATCGAGCTCTGAAGCGATTTCAATGACATGCTTGGCCACGTACCCAGTGCCCTCCGCCGAGTCCTTCCACGTCCTTCCATCCAGGAGCCTCTTAAGGGCACGAAGGATTAAACGGTTCCCCAGCAGGAGGGACACAACGGTTGCTTTGGCACATCGGAAGATAGTTGCATCGGGCAGTGCCGCAACACTCTCCGGGAGAGCATCTGGCGTAGAGACCTGAGCATCGCTCTATATTCCATCAAGTTAGTTTGAAAAGGAATTCTTCTTGGAGTTTGTGTACCACCAACTCACTTTCGAGAGCAAAGTTCGCACCCGTGTCGAAATTAGGGGAGGATGGCACCGCGACTCCAAGAGAGACAAGAGCAACAAAAATAAAGATGAACTTGGATGAAGCCATTTCGACGATATTAATGATTTCTTTGGATTTTTCTTTTGGAGTATGAGGTGATTGTAGGATGAGTAGATTTGAAAACCGTGGCGGTATCGGGCTAGTAGTGAATGAGCAAAAGCAGAGAGCGCAGGGCGATATTTATAATGAAGTGAGATTATTTGAGGACTGACATACTGTCGTACAGGCATATATCAAGTTATGTCAACTCCAAATAGTGATCGCCGCGACAGCCAACACGTTCGGCGGAGCCCAACCGACGAAAACCTAATTTTGTATAGAAACTACCCCGGACCCAACCGCGCATGCCTATAAGCTGCTATGCTATAGTGACCTGAGATCCGACCCACCAGCGCAAGGCGGGTGGCTCACCGATCATTCTACTATACTCCATCCATTTCAAGTCAGAAAAAGACTAGAATCATCCCTACTAGCTCTAGAATAAACAGGGACCGCCCTGCCCTGGAGCCCCGACCAAATTTACTGGTGGATCGACACGTATAGAGTGGAGAGTTCGGAACTTAAATACCGAGCCTCGTTCTCGCACCGCACGTTCCTTCGCGCGTGCCAAGGCAAGCGAGGTATCCGGAATGCTCGCAACTCAAATATCGTATTTCGGGTTCGCATGATACAAACGTTGATATTGCTCTACAAACGGGCGGTCTAAGCGGTTTAGAGCTTAGCATTGGAAATAGATCGCATACTCTTGTTCAGTGGGTTTGATGTACATAGTAGAATTAGCGGAGTATTCTGGGGTGTGCCGGTCTTCGGAAGGGAAGCTGTCTTGGTTAATGGACGGTAACTTAGCCTAGATTCATGAGGTAAGACTTGAAACTGGTGATCCACTTAGGCTTTCAGGCTATTACTTAAAATAAAACTAGATAAGAGGAGGGTGTAGGTCTTTCTAATGCTGCTTCACTGATTAAAGGACCTGATGTGCTGCACTGGTCTTGGATTGCTTACGGTTGATCAGCAGAAATCGTATCGTGGAACCTTATTTTCAAGGTTAATAATAATATGGCACCGTCACAAAATACAAGGGTGGCTTCTGCGACCAAAAATAATACGTCATGGCGAATCCATTGCCAATTCCTGGGGTTCCAGGAATTAAATTTCTTTTCCCTAACTAATGAAGATTTGAACAAGAAAAAATGCGGCAGCCCCCAGAAATGCACTCGGCATGAGGGTCATGCCTGCTGAAGACGCAGGATTGAGATTCTTTTCGCACTGGCTGATGCAAGCATCTGCTTTCGCATCGTTGGTTCCGTTGCTGTACCGTGTCTTATCGCCGGTGTAGTAGCGCTCCTGGCACTCCCTCACGCATCCAAAAGCCTGGCAGGACGCCGTGTTCTCGTCGCTGATGGTCCATCCGTCCAGCTCCCGCTGGCTCCAGTTCCCGTTTGCGCCGTACAGCGTGTAGCTGCCGCTGTAGGAGTAGCCATTCACGGATTCGGTGCCCTTCTTGACGAGGCTCGTCGAGATGCGGAAGCGAGACTTGTCAGGGGCCACGTCGGTAGGGATGGTCACGTTGACATCCGTCGTGTCGAGGTCCTCTGCGTATGCGAGCCAGCACACGGGGCCCCATCCCCATCCTGGTGGCGACAGCGCGAGGAACACGCGGTAGGCGTTGTAGCGCTTCCGGAGGTCAGAGTCGTCGTCGAGTTTGTACACAATTTTGAGCTGCTGCGGCACGCCGAGTGTGATGTTGGAGGGAACAGTGATGGCGGGCGAGGCGTGGACGTGCGATGACAGGGCCACCAAGAGAGTGAGGGCGGCCACCCGAAGAAAAAAGAATATTAGCGCCATGGCATCTTTAACGAGAGTGGTGCAGCGGAGGAGCCTGACGAGGATCAAATGCTCGCTCTCGCAGGAAAGAAGAACAAAAAATGCGTGAGATTAGATTCGACGCGAACAATTTTAGGGCGTCTGTCAGCCAAATTTGCCAAACAGGGGCGAATCCTACGGCTGAGGTACCCGCTTGTCGGAGATGACAGGCCGCTACTAAAAGTTCGGCCGAGTCTCGCAATTGTCTAATTAGGCCACATTCTAATCTAAAAAGGACTTGATTAGTCGACGTATTAAGGACAAAGATTGGCGTCAATTAGGTCAGCCAAAAGGCGTCCAGATTTGCATCACTTCGTCTCGCTGTTCCAGCCCTGTGACACAAAAGAGGGCTGTGGCAGCCGTTAACTCACCAGCGCCTTGTTCATCATGCGAGTTGTTAACGATCCAGTCTTTCTGATCAATCATAGATCAAATGCTAGCTGAGATAAGATGTATTCGCGCAAAAGACAATACTATAAATGCCATTTCCATTGTCGCAATGGATCAATGCCTGGCTGCCTGTGCGGGTCCAAGCCACCGAACCCTGCGATGCTCTCGGTTGCTGCCGACGCGAAAAACACGAGCCGTCGGGTCATCGGGTGCTAGCGCGCTACCCTGGAGACATGATGACATCATGACCACGACCGACAACCTTTGACAAGGGGTTTTTGTTCGAAAGAATTTTGGAAAATATGAAAATTAAATATTGGAATTCTCCAAGATATTTTACTTATGGTTTCATTAAATGGAGATATTGATGTGGGAAGCGTGTTCCGATACCTGTGCGATATCACCCGTCTGCGCATTTTTGATTCGGATTCCGGCGGCTGTGTCTGAAGGTTCATGAAAGGACGATCGCTATTCATCTCCATCAATGATATGTGAGACTCTTATTGAACATTGTCCTTCCAGTCATTTGTTGTATACCTGGGATGTTGAATTGAGTTACGTGGCAGAATGTTATTCCGAACATTAGACTTCCCTGGTGCCATCGCCTTCCTCATTTTCGGGTGCCCCCGCCTTGGCGATCCACAGCACAGCCAGCGGGCGCACCCTTGTTCGAGCCAACCAACTAGCCGTGACCTTACAGGCCTCCACCAAACGTTGGCGGGAGTGAGGATGTGGATATTAAACTAGTTGTCTGGATATTCAGAAGAAATGATGAAGTTAGTCATGGCACATTTATCGATGACTCTCTTCCCAGCTGACTGATCATGCGACCGTTGCGTCTGGATCTGAAAGCGTTAAGCGGGGCCGGGTTGTGGCCCGTTTGGGCGGGCGAGCTGAGAAGGAGTGGAGCTGTAAGACGCTCCTTCGCGCCATCTGGTTATCTGCGCACCAGGCTGACCCCTCTTCTTGTCTCTTTACGCAAGGCTGTGTATGCCTTCAGTTCGTGCGAGCAACCGGCGCACCGCGGTACTGTGACGACAGCGTCCCGGAAATACGGATCCTCATGCCTCCGTCATGAGATGGACCCAGCGACCATCGCCAACTCGGCTGTAATTGACCCTCTGGCCGCCCTCGCCACCCCCGGTCGCAATGTCGCTCGCGATGGCAGCGTCCGGGAGGCTGAAGCCCGAGATTCGCCTCGCAAAGGCCGTGTCCCAATTCGAAGCCGACCTCAGCAGCGACCAGAAGGCGACGTTTCGCACGCACCGCTCGCTGGCGCTCGATCGCTCCCCAGAACCCGGAGATGTTATGCGGCTGACGGCCGAGGTTGATCGCTGCGCCTCGCGCTCGCACACCCGAGTACGATGTGTCGGACCGCGTCTGACGAATATCCTCCAGGCAATCCAGCAATATGTCGGCTTGGGTGACATTCTCATTGGTGGATCGCAGAATCTGATCGCATGCGGCGTGTGGACGGTGGTGCGGACCTCGTTACTGGTACGCATTTGCACCTTTCTTTCCGGGCATAGTACTACATCAGGATGTGTATTTGCTGACATTTGCTCTAGTTAATCACAAATCATGCCGCATACCTCGAGAAACTATCCGTCCTATTCATGAATGCGGGCCGATCCGCACCGCGATATCAACAAATGGCCCTGCTGTACCCCCGATCGAAGACGCTCCGAGGGAACATGTGCGAATACCTTATTGTGGTTGTGCAAGTTTGCCATAGGCTGCTTTTATTTTCCAAGAAGTCGTACATTGGTCAACTTGCTTCGTCCTTGAGCGATTCCGATGTTCAGAAATACCAGACTGAACTCGAAACCTGGGCTGCTGCAATCAAGGAAGAAGTCAACCTGTTGATGGGGCAGAGAATTGAGGATGAAGCAAAAGAGAATTCCCGATTTAGAGCCATGACGAACATTTTCTCCGAGACGGCGGCACACCGAAAGAAGGTCAAGGAGCGCCTTCGTATCCTTGACGCTTGTTCCACTTTCGATTACCAGACCCCCTGGAAGCAGGCTCGCAAGATAGGCAATACCAATCTATTCGCGGAAAACTCAGAGTATGAAGAGTGGAGAAATGGTGATAGCTCTCGAACCTTTATCTGTACGGGGAAGCTCGGGTCCGGAAAGTCCGTCCTACTGGCCAATATAATTGATGATGTCAATATATACGTCGAGGCGGACAAGATACCGGTTGCCTATTTCTTCTGTCGTCACGATATTCCAGAGAGCTTACAACCAAGGACTGTTGTGGGTTCGCTTGTTCGGCAACTCTTGTCGACCATGGCCACCATACCCGAGTTTTCTTACGCCATCGTACCTGATGATCATGAATTGGGGTTGGATAGCATGCTTACATATTTTCGTCAAATCTTCGAACCAAAAGTACAATGCTATTTTGTTTTGGACGGACTAGACGAATGTACAAAATCTGACCAAAAGACAATACTGGATTATTGTTGCCAGCTGCAAAAGGACCTGAAGCTGGCTCTATGCGTCTCATTCAGACTTGAAGCCGATAACCGTCTCCAATTGGGCCTGAATCAATTTACCTCCCCCGTTGTCTGGAAAATACCCGATAAAAACCCTGAAATTGCCGCTTTTGTTGATGCTGAGCTCCAGGCTCGCATTGTTGAGGACAAACTCAAGATCGGAGAACCAACCATTGTCCTAGAGATTCGAGAAGCCCTACTCGAAGGCGCCCAAGGAATGTTCTTGTGGGTAGCCCTGCAAATTTCCTCTCTCTGCGAGGAGAAGACGGACCAAAGAATTCGGGATGCTCTCAGAGATCTGCCAAGAGATCTCTCCAAAACATTTTCCCGAATCCTGGATCGGGCGGCTGTTCACGATAGAGTGTACCAAAAGCGCATCCTCCAACTAGTCACTGTTGCGTACAGACCTTTGAAAGTGGAGGAGCTGCGCGAAGCGCTGAGTGTCATTCCGGGTGATACGGATTGGGATCCTGCGAAACTTGTAAATGACATTTACTCGATTCTCGCTTGCTGTGGGAGCTTGATAACCATCGATGAAGAAGAAAGGACGATTCGATTTGTTCACCACAGTGTTAAACAGTATCTCATTGGTCATTTCAAAGATGAAACGCCTTTCAACTTCGACTTGGAGGACGCAAATAGGCTTATGGGCCAAACAATTTTGACGTACCTCAACTACAACGTCTTTGACACGCAGCTTTCTACGACAGTGATACCCGAAATACACACGGGAGCTGCGCCTAGTAAAATTATAAACTCGATCGATGGCTCGAGCAGATCCAAAACGCTGGCGCTGAGGCTGTTGAAGTCCCGAATGAAATCAGGCCCTGCTACATCTCAGCCTGATTTTGATATTGGGCAAATCCTTGCTTCACACAGCAAGCGCTTCCACAAGCAGATTGCGCATGACACGTTTGCCTTTCACCCCTACGCCAAGGATCACTGGCTGATCCATACGACATCTATTTTAGAGAGCGATGCATTTTCGCACAGAGCCCTCATTAGACTTCTCAAACAGTTTTCAGACTTACCTACTACGTCCTGGGGGCGAAACAGTATCGAACCTCCATGTTTTACTGTCGATATCTCTTCCGATGCTCAAGGACTGCCAGTTTATGACCTGAAGCTTCAAGTATCTCCAGTAACCTATTGGGCGTTGAAAAATTCTCATCTGCCCTTGCTCCGCCACCAGCTGAAAACGGTTGGAGCCGTCAAGACCATTGCAAGCATTAGTCTCAGCCTCAAGAATTTGCTCTTATCACCCGATCCGCCCATTTGGCAGAAAGACATGTGCAATCAGCTCCTGTCCTTTGCAGCCATCCGTGGCTCTGTATCACTGACGCGTATATTACTTGACCACGGAGCAACCATCGCGCACAATGGCTACTCTGCCATCGCTGCCGCCATCTCTGGTGGCAATGTCCATCTTCTCAGACTCCTCATTCAAGGAGTTGATAATGCAGGCGACATCAAAAGCCTTATCAATGGCCTCGACGTTGATGCTGTACTAGTAGCCTGTCGAGGAGGAAACGCGGTTCTCGCTAGTTTCTTAGTGTCAATCGGGGCCGATGTCAACCGCTTCAGTGGCTCCAAGTCGCCACTCTATTATATTTTGAACTCTTTGAGTATAGGCCCCGAGTATCCGGAGACAGCCAAAGAGCTAGTTAAAGCGGGAGCTTGGCTTTGCTGCCCCGAAGAACCTTTTATTGCGTATACCCTTATCATGAACTGGCTAGCAATACCTGGATCCTCGAGCCTGCCTGATGCCTTGGTCAGTCATCTTGGTAGAGATAATTTGAACCGGTTACTATTTGATTGCTGCACTTCAAATCTAACCTCTCCGAGCCCCAAAACCACAAAGGTTGCCGCTGCTGCGCTGGAATTTGGCGCAAGCGCCGAGTTTTACGATAAGGATGTCGGAAGGAGTTGCCTTTCCATGGCTATTCAAGGATCGGGACCGTACAGTGATTCAATGGTAGAAGTGCTGTTGAAGCATGGTGCATCAGCATTGACAAGGCATGCCCCGACGCCGCTCAATGTCTTGGAGCACTGCCTCGTCAACAACAAGCTGACAGAAGTGAAAATCCTTCTTCTGCATGGTCTTGATAGGACTGAGCTGCGTGAGACGATATCAAGACTTGGGTTGCTCCATCGTCGGATAAAGGAAGCCGATTATGCCGCTGTCGAGTTCTTATGCGCCTTCTGCGGTGCTGATATGAACTCAGCGCGTCTGGACCCGACATTCGTGAAGGGTATACGCGGAATGACGCCACTTTTCACAGCTATCAACCGTGAAAACAAAAAGTTTGATCCTGCTGCTATAGTGCTGGATATTGTCCTGCGCGGCGCAGACTTAAATGACACCGGGCCGTATGGGAATACGCTACCTCTCCATGCCGTCATCGACAGAGTAACCAATGGCGGGGATACATTTTGTTTTCACCAATCGAGTGCTGCATATCTCCGGCTTGCCCGCTGCCTTGTTGCCTTTGGCGCACAGTTTGACGAAAGCTTGATCGTTAGAGTGGTGCGACTTTCTCTCTCCCTGTTTTTACCCGGGCAAGCGGTCGAACTGGAAGGAGACTCTACTTTTGGCCGGGCTCGACCTACCAATGCAGAAAACCTGCGTAGAAAGAATCTTCACCAAAGTCCTCTTGAAGACTCTGTGTTGTCACTACTCGAGCAAGTCTTGGAAGACTTGGTTGGAAGAGCGCCGCCATCTATAGAATCAAAGGAAATCATTGCCTCTTTGCTCATGGAAACCTTTGAGGCTCATGATAGGGAGAGGGTATTTCTCAAAGAAAAGTTCTATCAGTCTAATACCGGCCCTTCGTACCTTTTTATCAGTCATGTTATTACCATTATTGAAATATTGATAAGGCCAAGGGGGACTACGCCTTTACATTCTTCAACCACTACGCCACCAATCATAACTGGGAATAGTGACAAAGAGCGTTCTGAAACCTTACAGAATGTAAATCTGGTTCGAATCTTGGCCAAATATGTGTTATTCTGGTTTGATGAAGGAGCAGACAGCGCCAAATTTCAGAGATCGATCGATGTTTCGAGCTATCTATTGCTGAAGCATGGCCGCCGGTCCCAGCAGCTGGGCATTGAACAATGTACTGAACTGCCGGCCGAAGGGTGGGACAAGACCATTTTGCATGGCATGATCATTGCTGTGGCCGAAGGAGATGTCGAGTCTGTTCGCGCCGGATGCGATATACTCGATGCCCGATCAAAGCCTCCCCATCGTAAAATGATCGAGCAGGCCGAAGAAAGTTTACAAAAGCTCAACAGCCCCCCAGAAGACGGCGCCATTTATGAGCTCGCCGCCACAGATGTTCCACTTCGGGTCATCGACATGACTCCGGAAAGCGGACCTGTTGAGCTACCAGAAACATCGCTCGAGTCAAAACTTCATCAAATGATGAAAAACATGGAGCGAATGAAGTTTGAACCACCAGTGCGAGCTCAAGAAGATGCCAAGAAGAAGAAGAGTAAATGGTGGCGCCCAGATGTTTTGTCTCGACAAACGGAACCTGATCTACATGTGGAGGAATAGTCTAGCAGCGTGTTGATACAGCCATGATGTATACAAGGCCAATAACAAAGGTGTATACCAAACGCAACAGATTTTGTACTTAGTTTTCAATTTAAAGACCATGATATACCCAGTCGGAATGAAATAGGGCTATCTAGCCTCGGCCTCGTGGGGGAAGATTCACTATGGTTTTCAAGCACGGTCACCTATTGATCCTCCTTGTTGATCCCAACTACCACCCTGTGTATAGACTCGGCGACATATTCTACGTTTGATTCTGTCACTGCTTCACTTCAGTAACATTCTTCCGGCTTCTCGCAAATATGCACTTACGGCCTGTCACAGAAATTCTGCCCGAGGTAAGAAGATAAACGTGATACTTGTTTCGTAATTCGTCGACTTGAGATGGCGAAAGCCCAGTGAACGAAAACATGCCAATCTGCCTTGATGTTAGCCATATTAGAAATTAGAGCCCGCAGAACTCACATCTGTCAAAATATTACCCCAAGATCCAGGTGTCTTGCGTTGTTTGAGGGCATCGAATAAACGACGCCGCATTTGCTGCATTCGATTACTCATGTGATTCAAGTCATCTTGCCATTGCCTGAATAGAGATTCGTCGTTGAGAATTTTGACGACTATTTTTGCACCATGAATCGGGGCGGTGGTGATCTCTGCTCTGGAAAGCTTGGTGAGCGCACCGGCGACTTTGGCGCTGTCTGTTGCTGACGCAGTAACAACGTGGAGAACGCCAACCCTCTCCCCGTAAAGACCAAAGTTCTTGGAGAATGATTGGGCAACGAAGAATTCCAGCTGGCTTTGGGCAAAAAAGTATCGAACTGCCCAGGCATCTTGGGCGAGATCTCCCGTGGCAAATCCTTGACTGTTGTTGTTAGTGGAAACGCAGCGAGAACCTAAATTTGCAAAGACTAACTAGGCCATGTCAAAAAACGGAATGAGCTGTCGTTCGACGCATATTTTGGCAACGGCTTGCCATTGTTCATGGGATAGATCTAAACCGGTTGGGTTATGTGCGCAAGCGTGAAGGATCACAATGTCACCCGGCACAGTATTGTTTTGAAGAGCCTCCGTCATACCATCAAAGTTTAACGACCTAGTAATTTTGTCGTAGTAAGGATATGCTCGCTGTTTTACGTTGGGACCGGCCACTCTCCAGACCTCAGCATGATTAACCCAGCTGGGGTCAGATATCCAGACGTTGGTCGGAGCAAGGGTATCGCTAAGAAATCGCGCCCCCAGGTAGTTTGCCCCAGTCCCCGCGATAGTTTGAATTGAGGCTATGCGGTCATCATCATCCTTTTGACCAAAAACTAGCTTTCGAGCGCCTAAAAGTAGTCCGGGATCTCCGGCCAGAGGCAGAGCTTCATGATCATCGTCTGGGTCGGCAGCTATAAGTTGTTTTGCCTGCAAAAACCAATTAATAAATGTATCTCATCTAGCAAAGACGTAATACTCGTCACCTTTCTCACAGAGGGCAATATCCACGGCCTCGCATCTTCATCACGATAGAATCCGGGCGCCAAGTCGACTTTTTGCGGATAGTGGTCTTCTTTGTATTTCTGAACCAGAGCAAATGCTGGGTCGGCTCTTGCTTCGGATAGGCTGGAAAAAACCGAGGAACTCCGTGGGTAGGACATTGGAAGAATGGACAAAAAGGCGGCTTTATTTTGTAGAAAAGAACTGGGACTGTAATATCCAAGTAATTATTATACCAGATTCCTTCTTATAGTCCCTCATCATAATACAGCGTGGTTCGGCGTCTACACAAAACGCCGACAACGCAAGCGCATTTCTCCTCGGCGATATATACTTTTACCGCCTTCCCAGAATGATAAAAGGCGAGTAAGCGTTAGCAGCACTGTTGGCTTCCTATTGGTGTACTATGTGCCTGAAAAAATTGTCCGGTCAATCAGTGAGACTTGTCATGATAATATAATTATCCAACAAAGTACATTTTGTTGCTATTGAGTTCAGATATTTTCCTACATAGATCTCAACTAGCAGTTTCCTGGGCATTTGCAAAGGCATGGACACTTCCCGCCGCCCTCGCATACTCTATCTTGACACCGTTACTAGTGCCATTTGTTCCATTCCCGAGAGCATGTCCATTCGCCTTGTGAGCGTTTGAGCTACCGTTGGTTTTTGTTTCCGATTCAACTTCTCCCCAACCACCACCACCTGGCGTGTGGATAACGCATCGATCCCCAACTTGCATATCGACTTGACCTCGAGAGCCTATGCTGACCCATCGCTCTTTGCCATCTCCCAAATTCTTAACCCAATAATTGGCTCCGCATTCTCCTGGTTCACCTCCCATCACGCCATACGGCTGGTTCACTCTGCGTTCCGAAATGATGGAGTAGGTCAACGGAGCTCGGCATTCGAAATCCCGAACCACACCGCATCCTCCGTTGAATTTCCCCTTGCCTCCACTATTCTTTCGAATCGAGAACTCTCTCATCAGAATGGGATATCTTCGCTCAATGATTTCAATATCTGTGGTGCGTGTGTTTGTCATGTGTACCTGGACTCCGCTTGCGCCATGCCAGGTGGGCCCAGCACCTTCACCTCCGCAGATGGTCTCGCCATATCCATATGCGAACCCGCCCTCCTCGTTTCTGCCTCCGAAGACGCCGAAGCAGTTCATGCAACCTTGAGATCCTGAAGCAGCTTCAAATGCTTTTAGAAGAAGGTCGACAAGACGTTGAGAGGTAAGAGTGTTACCGCAGCAAACGGCCGGTCCCGATGAAGGGTTAAGGAATGTTCCTTTAGGGAGGATAACCTCTGCCGGAGCTAGACATCCTTGGTTCAGAGGAATATCGGAACCTATAAGTAGACGAGAAACGTAGACGAGAGCCGAATAAGTAATAGCTGGTGGAGCATTCATGTTTGAAAGCATCTCACAAGATGTTCCAGTGAAGTCAAATTTTGCCGTGCCATCCTCACGGAGCGTAATGGCGACCTTCATCGTGGAACCGTTATCCAGCTTATCTTGTGCTCGGAGGGGACCTGCGCCAAATCGATGATAGGCTGACTTGAAATAGGCCCTCACAGCAACCTCGGCGTTCTCCTGGATCTTGTACATGTAGAAGTGAACCACTGACTTTCCATACTCTTGCATTAGAGCACGAATTAGAGTGCTGCCCTTGTGGTTAGCCGCCACTTGAGCCTTCAGGTCGGAAATGTTATCGCCCAGTCTTCTTGAACCATTGCAGCCAGGGTATTTGCCAGGCTCAAGGAGGATCTTGATGATGCCTTCCTCGTCGAATTCTCCATTTCGCACAAGGAAGAATGACTTGATAACAGCACCTTCTTGCCACAGTTCGGTAGAGTTACTACAAATGTATTAGTAGTAGCTTCTCTGATTTGCTGCTCATACTCACGGTGGCATTGATGTGCCTTCGTATCCACCAATATCCAGATGATGACCTCGAGATGCGGTGTAAAAGCAAATGGTCTCTCCGTCTTCATCGAACACAGGAGTGATGACTGTGATATCTACAGCTAGTGTTAGTAGGTGTCAAAACGTGACCAAACGTGAGCTTACCGGGAAGGTGAGTGCCTCCAGCCTCTGGGTGATTCGACACAAGGACATCTCCAGGCTTCAACTTTCCAAGGTGCAGATTATGCTGAAACTTGACAGCATAACTCATACTTCCGAGATGCACTGGGACGTGAGGAGCGTTGGCCACAAGTTCGCCATCTGGGCTGAAAATGGCACAAGAAAAGTCCAGTCGCTCCTTGATGTTGAGAGAAAGACTCGTCTTTTGTAGAGTTCGTCCCATCTGCTCTGCGATACTCATGAATCGATGCGAAAAGATGCTCAGTTTGATAGGATCCACGACCTCTGAGACTGGGGCATCGGTCTTCGCTTGAGCCTCCTCGCCGTCAAATTCGATCACAATATGGGATGTTAGAACCATTGCTCTGGCCCCGGGAACAACTACTATAGTTTGGGTATTATCAATGATAATGGAAGGGCCAGTCACTATGCTTCCAGGCTGAAGGTGTCCCAGTAGGTAAACTTTGGTGGGCTGAGTGCTCTCACCGCCGAAGTACGTTTGAGTCTATCGTATGTGTTAGTAAATCGGAATAGAAATCTGCCTTTTAGTTTACTTGCCACTTCAACTTCGCTCGAAGTCACTGCAACGAACTTCGTGGTGTCAAGTTCCTTGACAAGACGGTCGTTGTCGTGATTGACTTCGCCACTCTTTCCTACTCCGCGAACACGGATGTCATCAACGATGACCTTTCTGGAGCTCGGGAATACGAATGAGAGCTCTCTGAAATGCTCTTTCTCTAGAGCCGCTCTCCAATCACCGTCTTCGGGTTCTGGAATCATGAAGTTTGTGTCGGTTCCGTGGTATCTAAGGTTTAGGAACGGCTCATATGCCATGGAATCCTTGCTAATTCCCTGACCTAACAGAGCCTCGTGCACCTGGTCCTGAAGCACTTTAATGCGCGCCAGCAGGCGAGGAATACTTTCTTCGGAAAGTGTCTCTGAGCATGGTTCTTGAGCCTCCTGGACCACTTCGGCCAAGGCCATTCCGTAAGCCGAAAGGATACTAGAAAATTTGTGGACAATAATCTTTTTGATGCCCAACTTGGACGCAATCTCGCAGGCATGTTGGCCGCCAGCGCCGCCAAAGCAGGACAGGTTGTGTTCAGCCGTCTCAAAGCCTCGCGCCTCAGTTAAAGCGCGGATGGGACGGCTCATGGACTCGTTTGCGACGTCAATGAATCCATGTGCGACCTCATAGGCCGTCATCTTTCTGCCGGACTCAGCGCTGATCTGAGCAGTGAGGGCTTCAAAGCGCTCCTTGACCAATTCGTAATCGAGTGGGAGATTCTCATCGGGTCCGAAAATGGCCGGGAAGTATTTGGGAATTAATCGACCGAGGCTTTTACCATTAGTATTCAAATTCAGAGATGTTGCAGAATAGATCCTTACAAAAGATTGGCGTCAGTGACTGTCAGTGGGCCTCCCTTACGATAGGAGGCTGGACCAGGGTGAGCGCCAGCACTCTGGTAAGATTAGACATTTCCTTTCCCACTAAAGGCAGGATACTTACCTCGGGTCCGACTTTAAAAAGTCCATTGGTCCAGAACAAAATACTGCCTCCGCCGCTTGCGACAGTGTTAATGTCTAGCTGTGGAGTTTGAATGGAGACACCAGCTGTAGTGGTCTCGAAGACGTGTTCGAATGACCCTCCGAACCGGCTAACATCAGTTGAGGTGCCTCCCATATCAAAGCCTACGACGGGGGATTTTCCGTCATAAGAGGTCCGAGCATATCCTACCACACCACCTAGACACATCGTTAGCGTTTTGATGGCATCTTTGCGGCGTGGATCATTTACCGGCAGGACCACTGAGCACACCCCGCAACCCACGGAAGCTCTTATGGCTAACAAGGCCACCATCGCTCTGCATGAACTCGCACGACACGCCATCGAGGTTTGCGTCCTGGAATCCTTTGGCAAATCCGTCGACGTACTTGATAATCTCGGGCGTGAGGTAAGCATCCACAGATGCAGAACTGCCCCGAGAAATCATCTTGATCATCTTGGAGCCCACGCTTGAGGAAGTTGACACATGGGCAAAGCCTAGCTCGTAGGCTATCTCGGCGATACGATCTTCATGGGCTTGGTAAAGATATGAGTGAGCCAGGCAGATGGCAAGAGCATCGATGCCTGCCTCCTTCAACTTGGACAACTTAGTCCGCACCTCGGACTCATCTAGAGGTCTGATAATGCGAAGCATATCACCTGTTGAGGCCTTGACCAGCTCTCCAGGAACTTCCTTGAGGTCCAGTTTAATGCCATCATTTCTCTCGTCAAAGTCCTCGACAGTGATTCGCTCTGATACTTCGACGACTTCATCGTAGAGAAGTTGAGGTTTTTTAATGCCCAGATCAAATAGCCTAGGCCTTGACTGGTAGCCGATATCTAAAAGGTCGCGGAAACCCTGCGTCACGACTAATGCGTGGCGAGTACCTTTTCTCTCGAGCAGTGCTGATCTCTATGTCAATATTTTGACTCTGCAGCAGAACCAATGGTAACTCACCGTTTGTGGCGACGGTTGTCCCCATGCGAATAGAGTGAATCAGTTCCTTAGGAATAGGCGCACCCCGAGGAATCGATGTTCCACTGACATTCTGCAAAATCTTTCTAATGCCTAGCCACCGGTGTTAGGACTCATCGGCTCACTTTGGGGTGTTCTCCCACCTTCGGATGGAGCATCTGCATAATTGCCAGGGTCAACTGATAAGAGCTTGACCACAATGTCAGGTTGCCCGGGGACAGAGGCCCAAACATCGGTGAAGGTACCTCCGCGATCTAGATAAAATCATGATCAGATTTCTGAACAGCTGCAATTTTTCTATAACATACCGATCGCGAATTTAATGCTCTTTGGTGGCACTGGTTGCGAGGAAGTCGTATCCTTGACAGCCATGATTGCAAATGTAATGTCGACTACTTGAGACTGCACTGAGTTCAGCTGTTTCCTCTCACGGCTCCAACTGTAATTATAGCCATTTTTCGGATTTCCCTTTGAGGGCCTCATTGTAAAACACCCTCGATAGACCATTCCCGCGATTAGTGGCTTGCAGATGCGTCTCTCGTTTCGACCTGCTTCGCGTCCATACCCCTGTCATCCGATCTGCACCCCGCTCCACGCTCGCAGCGGCCAACACAATGGCCCAGCTCTTATCTCCGGGGTCTATTTCTGAGCTGCGGCCCTATCAAAGCCGGCGTACCGGCGAATTTCCGCATGCCGGATCAAGGAGCTGGGGCAGCAAGGCCGGCTTTCCTATCGTATCGAATCATTGCTCGCCCATTACACCATAGCGGAAGTACTTCTCTACGTCACAAGACTAATCCCAGCTCAACCAATCCTCAAAATTCTTAAAGAAATTACCTATAGCTATTTTGTTTACCCATTTATTTAGGTCCTACATAGTGAGATACATAGTCTTTTTGCCGGGGTTTCATGCAGCAAATGCCAAGCTGAACAATCACCCGCAGGTCGTATTGCACGTCCGAAGTCGCCGCTCCTTGATAACGCTAACGCGACCGGGCCGCTCGTTTCGAGCTGCCTCCCCTCTTTTATTTCTGTGGATCCCTTGTCTTGGTATAACAGGTTCCTGCTTTAACCTGTGTTGCTGCCACCCACGACGCGCGCGAGGGTCACAGGGTTGGGGAATACAAGATAGTTAGTCCGTCAGTGATAATTATCCTTGCATGTATCTAGGGAGTAGGTGGGATTGGGTTTTCGGAAAAGATAAGCGACCTATAAAAAGTCTGGGGGAAGCATCGTAGAAGTGGGAAGAAAATCACAATTCTAAACCGTCATTTTCTACACGGCACTAGATTGGCGTGACAAGCTCCCTCTACGAACCTGCAGAATGAAGACTGATGTCACGAAGCCCGTGGAGCGGGTCGAGTCTCAGCGCAATGGAGACTCGGCCGAGGTGCGCCTCAGCAGCGGCGGGGACAAACTCCAGGGTGAGGCGGCCCAGTTTGTCGCTGCGCACCAAGACTATCCGCCAATGACCCCGGAGATTGATAAACGCGTTATAAAAAAGATTGACGCGTGGCTGATTCCATTGGGCTTCATGACAGCAACTTTGGGTGCAGTCGACAAGGTTCAGCTCAGTACCGCTGCTCTGTACGACTTTCGCCAGGACAACAATCTCACAGGCGAAGAATACAGTTGGCTGGGCAGCATATTGTACTTGGGTGTATGCAAGTTTTGTGACTGTGAAACTGAGACAAGAAGCTGATGATTATGTAGCAACTGCTCGGCCTTTTCTTCATGTCGTACATGGTGCAGAGAGTACCCCCAGGAAGGCTGTTGTGCTGGGCCTCGCTGGTCTGGTCGGTCCTCACAATCCTCCATCCCGCGTGCCACAATTGGGGCGGGTTCATGGTGCTTCGATTTCTCCTAGGATTTGTCGAAGCAGCCATCACTCCATCGTTGACCATGATTGTCGCCACCTTTTATCGCAAGAGTGAACAGCCTCCTCGGAATGCCAGTATGTGATGCGTGCATCTCGAATCCCTCACCTCCTACCCCCTTGTCTTCATTTCGAACCATACTAACTGTTAAAGTCATCTTGGCGTACTTTTCATCCATCTTCAACGGCTTCTTTTCCTGGGTCATTGGCTACATCCCCGAAGATGCCCCGCTCCGACGATGGCAATATCTATACTTGCTAACCGCCAGCATCAACATCCTGTGGTCTATCTTCCTGATTCTCGTGTTGCCTGACAATCCGATGAACGCCTGCTTCTTGACTGAAGAAGAGAAATATTACGCCACCCTGAGATTAGCCGAGAACCGAACTGGAGTGGCCAACAAGAGCAACGAGTGGAAATGGTACCAGGTCAAGGAAGCCCTGCTCGATGTGAAGAGTTGGATCATTTTCTTCTTCAATATCGCCATCAATATTCCAAATGGAGGCCTCGTCACTTTTGGCTCCATCATCATCAACAATCTCGGGTTTGATGCCCTCGAGTCAAGCCTGCTTTCCATGCCATTCGGTGTTTTTGCCACTGGTGGAGCCTGGATTTTCAGCTACATTGCCGCAAAATGGCATAACAGGCGTACCGTGGTGGCATCAATCATCTTGCTGCTGCCTCTTCTTGGAACAGCTATCGTGTACGGGATGCCAAAGGCGAATGTGCCAGCTCAGATGGTCGGATTGTATATGATGTACTTTTATTGGCGTACGCATCCTTGCATGTTTAATCATATTGGAACGGGATGGCTGACAAATTATAGCTCCATACATTGTCTGTGTTTCTCTCCCGCAAGCCAACACCGCCGGACAGACGAAGAAGGCAGTCACCTTTGTTGTCGTATCCATTGGTTACGCGGTTGGTAACCTCATTGGACCTCAGACCTTCCGTGCGGACCAAGCTCCCAAGTACACGGGTGGAGTAATTGCTATGCTCTGCTGCTACTGTGTTTGCATTGTACTATGCTGTGTGTACCTGGTTGTGACTTCCTGGGAAAACCGTCGTCGAGACCGGCTTTACGGAAAGCCTCAACAAACTCAAGTTGGAACAGCCGAAGGTCTTTCGGATTTGACAGACAAGGAGCAGAAGGAGGACTTCCGGTATACCTACTAGTGAATAGCATAGAGATATTCTACGTCCATCAATGAGTCATGACTTTCAATTTTATATAATCTTCTTGGGCTTACTAGTTGACATCCCCTTACGTGTGTGGTCTACCTCATAGTCATGACACGGATGAAGCTGGCTGCTCTCAGATATTTCGTGAAAATCATGAATGAAGCCCGGATATTTGGGGCTTTCCTCTGTAGCCAAACGCATCCCAATACATGCTAAATCTTGGCCTTTGGATTTTCGAGATCTCCCAAATCAATGACATGTCCCACTCTCCAGCTTACATCTCCGCTGCCTCCCTCCTTCTTCTTCCACCTCCACTGCTTATGCAGCTGCCATTTCTCCTCGACGACCCTTTTGATCCACAATCCTACCACCGGTAGCATCTTGAAGCCGTGTCCGGAATCTCCTGTCGCAACGATCAAGCCCTTTTTACCGGGAACGAAGTCGATGACGTAGTCGGAATCTGTAGTGTCGGCACACCAGCACAGCTGCTTGTTAATCAGTGGCCTGTCCGCAAGAGCGGGAATAGTGTCACGCAGCAGCTTGCGAATCGTCTCCTCATCAGCTGGGGTAATGAAAGAGGAGTCCTTTGGCGGCAAGGAAACAGACCCGCCTCGGAAGTTGGTGTATCCAGCGCCAGAGGGGCACAGCTTGAGGAGCTTAGTTCTCGGATCGGGCTCAAAAAAGAAGCCGAGGTCTCGAGCATAAGTTACTGGAATGCCTTTCAGGCTCTCCGCTTCCGAAGCCGTGAGCTGAATGTGTGCCACGGGCCATGCTTTGGCTGTCACCTGAAGGGCAACTTCAGGGAGAAGGCTCGCAACGGAGGCGCCCATGGTCAGGATGATGGTGTCAGCTTCATATTCCTTGCCGGACTCTGTAGTGACTCCGATGCACTTGTCACCATCCATCATCAAGCTTTTGGCACCGTCCCCAAGCTTGAAGTCGACACCGAGATCACAGCATGCCGCATAGGTTGCGTGAAGAGCATCGGCGGCATGGGAGTACCCAGCGAGGCGATTGAAGTAGCCCTGCCATTTCATTGGGCCATCGAACACGGGCGCGATGGCGGTGATGTCCGACCGAGTGTTTATGGGCGTAATCTGACCCTTGAAGGCAGGGTTCTGAGAAATAGAGGATAGCGACTTGGCAAGAGTGCGCTTGGCCTTTTCGGGCGCATCGGGTGAGTTTGCAAGTAGATATCCTACTTGATGGAAGTAGGGCGCGAAGAGAGGATTTTCCTTCCAAGCCTTGATGGCTTCCTGAGAGTCAATTAGCGGTGTGTTGAGATGTGCGGAATGATCAACCACGACTTACCAATGCTAATTTGGCATACCACGGATCCTCATATTCGGCTCGAATGATCTTATTCAAGTCGTTGCCAGCCGATGCTCCAGCAGGTATGAATGTGTCCTTCTCCAAGACAGTAACATTCTCGTAGCCACCTTTGGCGAGGTGATAGGCGGTGGAGAGCCCGTAGGTCCCACCGCCGACGATTAAGATTCGCGTGCTGGGCATCGCGGCAGTTTTTCTTGCGATGATGTTGGCAAATCTAATCGAAAGCCAGGCACACAGCCAATGCGAAGCAATATGTATGCTACTCGCGCCTCAATTGGCTTTGGTCCGGTTCCGGTTCTCGGCAGGGCGCGCCTCAGCCAGGTGCCGGTTGATAGGCACGGGGAGGTTGGGCAAGTCGAATCGAGCCAAGTCATGTGCGGGGTTAGCAGGGCGCGTTTCCCCACAGTCTCGCAGTCTGCGCGCGGCTCACACGAGTCACGATGGCGATAAGTCGATGGCTGTGAGCCAAGGACCCACTGCCCGACGAGGTTGTTGATAGGCCATCTGCACCCGCTATCACGGCAGAGCGTCGTATCTGATGATGCTCGGCCAAGGCATCCTCTCCTCACCTTGTCAGGCTTGTCTCTCCTCTCGCCGCCGCGCTCTCGTCTACGCCTCGCAATGCCAAACAAGCCCAGCTAGCCGCCCACATGCCCCAGCCGGGAGTGCCTGATCGCCATGGGCACCACCGGTGCCGAGTATAGAACCCGGTCGGGTTGCAGGAGGTGCCGCGAGCGTCGAATAAAGTGTCCCGGTAAGCTACCGCCGCCGTTGGTCGGACCCTCTGCCGAGCCAGGTTCTAATGTGCCCTGCGGCTAGAGCAACGGCCCAGATGCAGGACGTGCGAGCTTCGTGGTGATGCCTGTAGCTACGACCTTGTCTTGCGATGGGGCCGCGTGCAAACCTGCGGTGATGTCCGGACGAGGCACAGGCCCGCCACATCCACTTCATCCGGCATGTTTCTCAATGTCGGCCCAGGCTACTTTACTTCCACTGGAGAGGATATCTGTGGCGCCAATAAAGGCCAATCAATCGATTTCTTGAGAGCCCAGTACGATGTCGACGCCGTCTTATTTGCGACAGATGTAGAGGTCTATACAGAAGTTCCGCAAAGCGATACCCGGCATCCTGAACCCGAAATCTTGCACTCCCCTAGCTACTTTAATCTTTCCCCGATAGAGTCCCATCTATGGGATTATTTCCACAAAGAAATCACCCCGGCATGCGTTCTAAATCCAAGTACGAATCCTTACCAAGATGTCATGTTGAAGATTGCGGCCTTGAGTGGGCCCTCCTCTCCCATTTTCCACGGCGTCATGTCAATATCCGCGAACCAGTTATACAGTTTAGGCCACCACAAATACCAGCATTTGGTGTGGAAGCACCGTCACCATGCACTCCAAGGGCTGAGATATGAGACATCAAAACATAAAAATGGACAGATAAACATTTTCAGTGCCGCACAAATGGCAGCCACTGCATTGGCATTATGCTTTGTGGAGGTAACTACCTCTTCTAACTACATCATCACGTTCTACCATTGACATGCCAGTGCAGATATCCCACGATTGCTCTGACTCCTGGGTCTCTCATACAAATTTCACTCGCTCTCTTCTACAGAACTTTTCTCGGCATCATTATTTAGATGCGGATGTTGAGGCTTTGTTTAATTTCGCCGGCGCATACATCATTTCACACGAAATATTCGCTCACACGGCATGGATTCCCTCTGAACCACAAGATTACGCCGTGATGAACCTGTCCGATGATGCCAACCTCCAGACTTTAACAGGATGCTCAACAGAATTTCTTCAGATTCTTTCAGACATCAACCGATTAGCCCTGGAAATTAGATCGAAATCTGATTGCATGCATACCAATAGCGAAATTGAGGGCAATCTCAACGACCGTATCCGCGACATGGAGAGGAAGCTCCATGGCTGGAATCAAGGAAGCCAGGTGGTGGATCCACATTCCGATACACCAGAGAGCATTCTAGTTGCCGAAACAAAGCGATTGACCGGGCTTCTTCACTTGTACTCGCGCACAAGTAACCTTGGGCCTCAAGACTCTTGCGTTATACGATTGACATCGCGAATACTCAACCTTATTTCCAAAATTACTCTTAGGACAAATACCGTCTTGTGGCCGCTATTCATGGTCGCAACGCTAGGTGTCCGCCCCGAGTCTGATGCAGACAGAGCCATGGTGCTCGAGAAGTTGCACTCTCTGCAGGGCACTAGGCAGCTTGGAAGCGTGAAAAAGGCGCGTCAGATTATAGAAAGCGTCTGGAACACGCGCGACCTGCAAGAATCTGCGTCTAACATGGCGTGGAGTGTGCTGGAACTTGCTACCGGTTCAGATAAGATCAGTCTGGCGTGAGTATGAGTTACCTAAGGCACCAGAGAACACCGTGGCAAAATCTCGACGCTAGTCAGTATGCCGAAATCGATTCTCGTGTTCGACTTTATCACCCGATGTCGATCATGACTAGTGAGATCCTTCCGTGATCTCGGATTTTGTGAACATTTTTGAGATGTATGACATGGTTATGTGTAGATCAAATTGGATCCGTTTCTTAGTTTTAAGCGCTCCAGGGGTGAATAGAACATCCCTGGCCGAGATTGCTCCTGGCCTTGTGTCTTGACCGTGTTTTGAATGATCTGCGCTTTAGTGAACCCTTGGTCAACAGCGGCTGAAAATGGTGGCGCGATGAAACTAAAAATGGAAATACGCATATGTAGGCAAAGCATTAATGACGATAAAAAAATATCAATGGCTCAATTTGAATACGAATATATATTCAGAGTAGATCGACCTTCCATTGTTCTAATATTAGCTCCCATCGGAAGCGAATCATTGTTGCCACATTTGCACTTTGGGATGATATGTCTCATCTGCCGCCATAGCTGAAGTTAGCGTCTCCACCACTACGTAATTGATGGACCATCCCAAATGCCGTAGTCTTGATTTCAACCCAATATTTCTTTCCCTCATTGCTCTCATTGAATACAGTCCTAATGCGTCTGTCATGCCTGGCGTTCCTAAAAGCTTAGCCTGCGAAGGCTGCAGAAAACGCAAGAAATCAGTGAGGATACCGGTGCAAATGAGGCTTTCTGCCACTAAATTTGAACATCTAGTGTGATCAAGCCAAGCCAAAATGTGGACGGTGCACACATCTCGACATTCCCTGCGTCGGCAATGGTGTCCAGCGGTATAAATGGCTGTCAAGTGATCGCGCGGCTCATTCTCTGAGGAGGAGCCCAAGCAACGATTCAACGCGGGAGAATTCGAACTTGGTCTATATCCTCGGAATTGATGATCTCAGATACGACATGCGCGCATATGGTGGCACCTTTTTCGCCGACTTGCCTCGGCGGGTGGGTCACAGTCCGGTTTTTGATGCGACCGTATCGGCTCTAATTGCTTCATACAACGCCTACCAATTCAAGCAGTCAAAGCTAAAGGCCTTTGCACTCTATGGACGGGCTCTAAGGGTATTGAGAGAGTCACTGCAAGACCCTACACAGCCAATAGCTATGAAAATGTACGCAATCTACAACATCTATGTGTGCCAAGTACGCAAAGCCATAAGAGGATAGCGACCCGACAAACTCCTGCTGACTAGTGCTACCAGGATTGGATCGACCGCAAAAAGAAGCAAAGTGGCAAACACATGGAAATGTTGGCGTTGATGCTCCAAGATGTGGTCGCTCAAGGCAAACTCAAGGAGCTCGAATACGTTTACGGTCTTTGCCAGTACATAGTAAGGCGATGTATCATACAATTATCTCTGAAATCGCACTAAACTTGGTCATAGACTTGGCAAGGTCTACTCAGTCCCAAGGTCAAGCTTGGCCCATGGTTCTGGGAGGCCGCTGGTGTTTGCGCCACAACACGGCCGCTCCGGTACCAGACACACGACTTCCTCAGCCTCGAGCTAGGTACAAGGGCTGAAATATCCTTGTATCTCCACGCACCCGCAAAGCATCTTTATCAGATACAGTGCATATATGACCTCATCCGGCTTGAGAAGCCCCGACTCCATCAGACCATCGACATGTTTAGAGTGGCAGCATTCGCGCCAGAAGCGAGCTTAATGGACATGAAAGTGCTTGTTTCTTATCAGAGCGGCTACGCGACACTCCTTGCTATGGGAGCAGTTCTGAACCGAGTGTTGCGCGTGTTCCGGCATCATGATGCTACCCTACTCGTGGAAGCGCACGAATTCTGCGATGAGACGGTTCTGTTGGCTACGCGCTGCATCAGCGACCGACCGTTCGGAGCTGCTTATGTTCCTGAAGTTCTCAAGGTCGTTTGGGCATCGAGCACAGATAACCACGGCTGTGCTGATTTGGAGGCATTGCTGTTAGATTTCCAGAAGGACTTTGAAGGTACAGACTATCTAGCAGAAGCCATGTTGATTCGTGAGAGATTTGAAAAGCTGGAAAGTAGCGTTAGCCAGACCGAATTTGGCGAGCCAGCCCAGTTGTATGGGCGAGATGCAATGGCTCGTCTTGATCAGCTAGCGTCAGCTAATGGGTGTGCACCGCAGTAGTGAGTGTCGCGAGAGAATCAAACTTGCATATTCTTGATAAAAGTGATTTGAATTTAGATACAGTAATGAGGTTCATCTATTACACATTCTTCAATATTGTAGCTCGAATGATGATGTAAGAAATAAAGTAAAATTGGCGGTGGAGCCGTCTGGACAATGCTTTCTTGCTGAACACGCAGCTATAGATCGCATTTTTATTATGAGCACGGAAAGAGTCTATAAAATCCAAAAAAAAAACAGGATTAAGGTTGTAATTTCGGCTTTTTTCCTCTTCCGCGCATGCTTTACTTCCAGAGCTCAGCAGTTGCGCTGATGCAACACAGGCGACAGGGAACATTATGCGCAACCCTCTAGTGTCGGCGTTTGGTGAGCGGTGCTGAGTTGTTCAGCACCTCATCATGATGGCCAATGATATACTATAGCCAGTAAGAAAATAACTTGCAATCCTGGACCTATTTACATCTTGAAATGGCCCACCTATTTAAGCACCTTTGTCTGAGAGCTAGTTTCGCTAGCTTCATGATCCTCAGCGTTTGAAAAAACGACCTCGGTGTCGACCTGCTTGTGTATACCACCCCACTCAACGTCTGCCTCTCTGGCACCTTCAGTTGAACTATCATTGAGTCGGACGTGCCCTGCGCGGTTGGCCGTGATCAGAGTGGCCATTCTGACGTTTGTCAGTTCGTCGTGGGTCTTGTGTGGGTATCGACCCGTTTGATCCCTTCCGCCGTCCTTGTCTCTTGAATTCTTAACGATGTGTCCCAGGAGCGAGGCTACGTTCATCTCAATGTAGAGCTTGAGGAGGTAGGTAAGTTGATGGAATTGGACGTAGCTGCTTGCACGTCAGCACCGTCCCGCGGGATTCGAGCATGGCTACTTACACAACACGACTCTGGAGAAATGTAGCCCCCATCAAGACGCAGTCTAGTATCACGGAGACGAAAGCCATGGCGACGTTGAAGCGGAAGAGCTGAGTGTACTTTGTCAAGCCGTAGGCGAGCAGTCGAGAGCGAACAAGGTAGATGAAGTAGAGGTTGAGACCAAGATCGATGATTAAGAAAATGGCCTTTTCGGTTCGATCCCAGACAACGTTGATTTCTTCGTACAGATGGGAGATCTGTAACCGGGCCGGCACCCAGATGCAGAATCCACTTAGGTTGATGAGACTCACTATCAAGGCGACTCCCCATTTGACTTTGTTGATCATTGACTTGTTGACTAATAAGAGCGAGATTCGGTTGATGATAATCTGCAGGATGAACTGAATCTGCATGCTCCAGAAGACGACTGCGAGAGAGAAAGGAGCATGTGAGATGTCGTTTCATCGGACGTGGGGCCCGCTGTTGAATGACTTACTGATGAAGAAAAAAACCCAGAAGCTGAATAGCACAAACTCAGGTCAGCATGAAACCCCGCAAAGAAGCCCTGTCCCTCTGAGTTGGGTTGACGAGCGAGGGTCAGAAAAAATGGCACTCCAAAACCTGGTTGACACATATACTTGGAAGCTCTTGCATTCATTTATCATGCTGTCTGGTTCCCTTATCTTGTCGATTGAATGTGGCTTTCGCGGTTTGGCGCGTCACTTGTTCCGACGGCTCGCTAGTCGGGAAGAGGAGACTAACCTTGGCTCGACAATCCCTTTAAGCCAAATGTAGGTGACCAAGCCCATGCAGTTGCATCCAATCCATTCAAGCCAGCACATTATGATGTACGCGCTGAAGTGTCTCCCCCTCTTGTATGCAGCATAGGTCTGTTCCGCGGCCTTGGAGGCGGTGAAGACGGCTGAACCCAAGCTGAAGCCGAAGATGATGCTTGCCACGTTCATCTCGGTCTCTCCGGGGACCTCATTCTTGTACCACGGAGGAATAAGGAAGCCCGTCATGGCGTCGGTGCGGTGTCGAGTGAGGATTGAAAAGAGAGTGTGATCGCTGGTCTCGGCCTGTCGAGAAATGCTGCCCAAGGCGAAGAAGAGATAGACCCCCGAGGCACAGGTTTTTTCATATACTGCAGTCGTGGTAGGGAACTATCTTCCCTCAACCAGCAAATCACCTCGCTTAGGCCGCTCGGTGATGAAGGTGAATGAATAGCGCGCCACTGACTGACTGCGCGGATGGCAGATGGGAGAAACCGTTCCGCTAACAAAACATGGTGTTAGTGGTATTTTTTGTAAGGGTAAGAACTAGTCCATAAGGCTGGCCTGGTCGTAAAGCTAATTGCTTCCATCCCTGGGACATATGAACTACTGTCAGCCGTTAATAAGGAAATAGGCTGATATCTGTAGCCCTGCCGTCTGCGACAGGTTCGAGGCCACGGTGAAATGCATGATCGCTTAACCATGCGGGGTCGCAATGTGCACGGTCAGCTTATAGAAGATCTCAGCGTGACTTTACCGTCTGAAACCCTGCGGTCGGACTAGGGAAGGGCCCAACCGCCAGCGGCGCGCTGCGGGCTGGCGATGATTGTGACTGCGAGCTGCTGCTTTCCCCGGATGGCAATCCAGGAACTGAGATCGACACACCGAGGGGCGGCTGATGTTTTGAGAGCCCGTTCCAGAACCCGTGTTGGCGCTTTTGCTAACTAAATTTAGAACTAGCTGATTCGCAAAATGCGGGGGGAACCCTCAGAATGGCCAAGGGATTGGCAGGGAGCAGCTTCCGGATTGAGCATGATGCATATCGTCAGTCAAATCAAGCTTTCTTAGACGCGGCTGTGGTGGTTTGCTAACTTGGCACTTGTATCAATCCGAAACCGAACCCGTGCATAAGGGTCTTCGCTTGTCTTAGCCTGCCAAGTGCAGGTATTGGTCGGATGATCGCCTCGGTGGAAATTCACCCTAGTTACCCTGGCCGCCTATAACAAGACTAGGGCGAGCTGGGGTGGCCTGATTTCCATCAGGCCAAGCAGGCTCGAGCCGTGCAGTGGCGTCTGCCTTTATTAGCGCACTCATCAAATTTCTGGCGTTGACACGAAAATACAGCGGAAACAAATAAGTGGTGCTGCAAAAACATGGAGGAGGATGGCAAGATGTAGATATCCAGTCTAGCATGTGCTCTCTTCAGAGGCTTCATAAATGGACTCCGACCCAATGTCCAGAACCAGAACCAACCCACCATAATTGAGACATCTGCAAGACTACGAGAGTTTGCCAGGGGCAGGGTACGTAACCGAGTGGTTTGGTTTATGCCGATAGCGAAGATCGACGTAATATCATTCATGGTATTGGTTATCCGTATTGGGTTGTTAAATAAGTGGCTTGTAAAGTGCCGAACAGTCTCATTAAGGGGTCATCACAAGCCAACTACCGTAGTTACACTACAGGTCTCAGGGATTTCAAATGTTAGCGCGTGTCCAAACATCCGTTATTGGCGAAGAGAAAAATTACCTGTACATACAGCAAGTTTCTTAGCAAGGAAAGGTACTTGGGAAATGTAGATCTTGTTACTATGATGAGGATAAATCGATCCAATAAGAGTTTCCAGTCAATGGAAACGGTGGCAAAGTGGCGAGATCAGGTCCCGCGCGAACATTTGAAATCCCTGAGTCTTTACGTCACTTTTCCCAATGGTGTAACCGGTAATTTGCAGAACTTGCGGGGGAGGCCGGGGACATGCCGGGCTCCACTATACCATAGCACCATTATCTTTGTGGGGGATCGCTGTTTGGTCAGTTCGCATATTTAGCTCCGTTTCAACCATAGTGTTGTTGTTGTTCTCACCGATGCCGGTGTCTCCCTGTTCTGACTGCTACAGTTTTCATCCTGTCGCTGAGCTTCACCATCTTCATTACGGTGGGCCTCGGTGGCGACAATGCCGAACTTCTTGGGTATTTTGGTGAAGGTCTGGTTTGGTATCTTCCTGCTGGCTAAGCCTAACCCAAGGATCGAGTGGCTGCGACGGTGATATTTCAGGCGTTGTACAACCTGATCGACGGCCCTCTCTTGCTGCGACCGACTCTAGTGACGATGTCACACTCTCTGACAGTCACAGCTACGTAGCTTGAACACAGAATTGGTCAAGGGACGAGGCCAGCCGGGCCTGAGCCTGATTTCACCTACCAATACCGTTAACTTCGGTGCAACCTCAATCTAGCTGCCACCACACTCAACACCATCTGCAGCCACGGTCATCTCGCGGTCGCACCAAGCACCGGGCTCTTCAAAGCACGAGTATCCGGGCTGCAACAGAGTCGATGGACCTCGGTCAGCAGGTTCGATTGAGCCAGATAACAAGCATCGCAGCCGAGACAATGGCTAGATAACAGCGACCGCAATTTGTCCCGGAACACCATGTTGAATGACTCGAAAGCCTAGCCCACGCATCCTTTGACTACCGAGTGTGCAGGGCCTAGCTCATTGACAATCAAGGTCGGGTTGCGATCGTCATGATGATCGAACCTTAAGACCCGGACCCGTCGGGCAGCCTCGGTCAGCTAGCCGTAATAGCAGCTATAAGCGACGTAATATTGACCTTCCTTTAAATGAAACAGAGCGTCTTTATGCAACGTTCATCATAGATTGTGGTACACAATTTCTTTTGTTCTCCTCTCGACCATGGGTCCCCCGGTTTCATTCGTCTCGTGCGACCCTTGGCCATCCCCGGGATGATTTGGAGCCGGTCCACGGTCGACGTCCTTTCTAACAACCTTAGCAGTGTTCCTGACATTCTGCTGTCGGACTTATGCATTTATCCTTCTGGTCAATACCAGCACATGCTCTTGCGCGGGCGCAAGGTTGTAATCACATTTGCCTTGGATGGCGAAACCGGATGCCTGCAGCGCGTCCAAACTGCAGCGCTTGGTGGCTTGTCACCAAAAGGTTGCGCTACCACTCCTTATGGCCGCTTCTTTTACATTGTATTGTCAGTCAGAAACGAGGTACAGATATAGAAGCTTGGTGTCAACAGGCAGCTCCCACCCACCAGGCGGGCGATGCATGTTTCACGACCTAGCGCTATAACAATTATTGGCTGGGCTTGATAGTAAGTTAGGATCTGTTTCTAGCTTCAAGATTTGTTTGATTTAAAGCTAGCTCCAGCATATTTCTTGATAAGTCTGCTTCTTCCAGAAGCAATTCTTGGGGTTGGCCCAACCTTCCGGAAATAGAGGCCATGTGCTCGAACGTGCTCGCGTCATAACTACGTTTTTTTGATCATACAAAACCACTCAGGTTACGTCGACACTCGCATATCGCATGGAATCGACTTTGAGAACTCATATAGACCAATAATTTATACGCCAAATCACAACCAAGTTTACGCTGTACTCGACACTGTCTCACCCTGTCCTCACATCAGCGAACTCGTCCATACAATTCCATAGTGTTTCATCAGTCAAGCTTCAAAGGTAGCTGCAGTTCAGGTTGAAATCAACGAGATGACTTCTATCAAATCTTGGAATGTTCTCATTCTTCATAGTGGCATCACTCGACTTAATCCGGTAATCCGGGCTATTATATAGACACTTGGACTTGTTGTACTTCAAGATCCTATGCTTCGTTCTACCGAGACTCTCCGGTGATTCGCAAAATCTCCTTCTCCTCCTTGTCCTCGGTGATCTTTGCCTTGGCAACCTCGTGGAAGAGTGCTGCCAGTTCCGCACTGTCAGGGTCGTCTTCCTGCTCCCTGAGCTTCTGGATTCGGGCGTGGAGCTTAATCTTCTCAATGAGGCGCCTGAAGCGACTTCTCGCGCGGAATGCCCTGATCTCGGGCAGCAAGTCGTGGTCGCTAGCGTTCTGGCCGCTCAGCCAGGGGTGAGCCAAGGCTTGCTGTACTACAGCGTTAGTGTTGCTACTTCCCTGTCGGACGGGTGCTCTAGACCTACCTCGCTAGTCAAGCGCAGCTCAGGCTCCGGATTCAGCAACTTCTGGATGAAGTCCTTGGCGTCGTCGCTGACATTCTCCCAGTACCTCCGGTGGAAGACAACGGGGCCACTCCTGCACTCTCTGAGAAGGTCATGGATATTCTCACTTCGGAAGGGCTGGTAACCACAGAGCAAGATGTAGGTAATTACACCCATGGACCACAGATCCACAGGCTTTCCGTGGCTCTCGCCGCACATGGCCTCAGGGGCGGCGTAGCCAAAGGATCCCGCGGCATTGTTGAGGGTCTCGCCTTTTCCGAGAACCTTGGCAATTCCGAAGTCAGCAATGACTAGATGAGAATCGGGCTCCTTTGTCAGATAGAGCAGATTCTCAGGCTTTAGATCTGCGGTACTTGTCAGCTACGTTGTAAGATGTCTGTACTGCGGGGCATACCTCTGTGGACGATCTGGTTCTGATGCAGGTAGTCAACAGCCAGCATCACCTCCTTGATAGTCGCGGCAGCATCCTTTTCGGTAAACTTTCCCTGCTCCGAGATGCGGTCAAAGAGCTCGCCACCAGTTGCGAGCTGCATGAGAATATAAAATTTGTCCTAGAGAAAATAAGCTTCATGCATTCGAGCGCGGGTCAGCAACCTCACCTTGGACTCAAACCAATCAACAAACTGGACAATGTGAGGATGGTGAATTCGCTGCAGCAGGTCAAGCTCTTCGTAGACCATGTCTTCCCTCCCCTCGATGGTCTTCTTCAGAATAATCTTGACAGCGCAGGTGCCCGAGGGGCCTTCGGCCTCACGAACGACTCCATACGATCCTGCACCAAGGGTTCGACCAAACTTGTATTTAATCCTGCACGCAAAGATTAATTATCGGACCTTGTCACATGTGCACCAGGAAAGCAGATGGCTACGGGTAACATACCGCTTAGCATAGCTTTCAGGCTGACCGTGAAGACGGGATAGGAATCCCGCAACTACAGAATGGCGCCCATGGTCAGCACATGCATCCGGAAGGGAAAGACAAGTCCGCGGAGAGTCACAACTCACAACTCATGGTGGTGCGATAGCCAGACAGCTGCGTTGCGGGGTTTTCAGTCTGTAAAATAAGGAAAGGGAGTCGAGCCGGCGCGCTAAGCGAGTGCTATTGTCCGGACGTGATCCTAACTGCTGGGAATTGGATCTTGATCGCGAAAGCGACGACGGGTTTCGGATAGCCGGGGTCGAAGGGTGGTGAGAGGGAAAATACGGCGAGACCGGACGATAGCAAGGTGAACGCGGAGCTCCTTTTTTATTGGCCTGCGATATCCCGGGCCAAGATTAACTTTAGTTCCAGAGGGGCAGGGGACTCATTTATGAGCTTACGGCAGCGGCGGTCTGGGTGGGCTGGTTATGGGCAGCACAGCACGCCATGCTACCTGGGTCAACGGTCTGCTCCTGATGCATTGGCCAGATTCATGTCTCTACAATACGGGTACAAGTTTAACAAAGTTTTGGATCAACGGCTGGCTTTCGTGACTTCCACGGCCTACAAATTCTCCATGGTTTGAAGCGTCGTCTTGCCGAGCATGTTGGCCTTTGCCGCTGGTGGGAGTGGAGATTTCGGCAGATCCACATGGACGATTTGCGGAGGCCTCCGTCAATCACACCAACGGGTGCATGACCTCGGGCCAATAGCAGAATCACAACCGAGCACTTCTTGTTGGTGTATGCAATGGAGGGACGGTAATTAGCCGCCTTTCGAACTTCACAGCTCTCGATGCGATGGAGAAGGCAAGTATGACCATTGACGGTCTCAGGTAGATGAATTGTCATCACTGGACACGGTGACATGCTCATGCATCGTGAGTGGGCCGACCAACTGACGCCTTTGAAGCGGTCTGAGCAGTATTCACCCAGCTTATAAGCTTATACATGTGCTATTTCTCGGCTTGCGACAAACTGATACACCCAAATTCAATACGTAGATGCAAGAGAGGATCAGAAATCGTGATCGAAACATGCTTGAGGCTGGAATAATCTGGCTTTCCGCGTAAGATCAGCACAGACGAGTGGGGCTGACAGGGGTCATTTCTAGTCTAAAAAAAGCTTCTCCTCCCACCTAACCTAGAGTGTTCCCGACATTTCGAAGCTACTCACAATGGATAGGATGTGCTTATCAATCATACGCTAGAGATGATTGTGAGACTTAAAAAGGCTTAAAATTATGAGCCGCAATATTATAAGTGCTTGAGAAAACATGACACGATTATCTCTGTCTTCAGAAAGGAACGAGGGATCCCCACAGTGAAACAACTCGCAAGGTCTCGAGAGGAAAATGCTTCACCACAAAAGCCGTTACAAAGCTATTTAACGATAAGGTGACATTTTCCAAATGCGCTAGGACAGAATCACCACTGTTTAGCATATCTTGGGAAGTTTTGAAAACCCTACCAAAGGTGGGTGTTCAGCTAGTGTTTCGCTGAGGTACAACATTCCCGGTGTTTCTGGTGTGCCTGACTCTTCTGGGTTGTGCAATGGCTTGAGAGACAACATTCACGAATCCGGCCCTGGTATGGAGGAAATCTGGAAGTGCAAGAAAATTGATGATGTCGCTTGGAAGATGGAGTTTGTCGTTCTGGCTGGCTGCAACGACGGCATGGTCGAGTCTGCCTGCTTGGTGGCTGAGTCCAACATTCGGATTTCTCTCATGCGTATTGGCTATAGAAATACAAGAATTCCCAATGCATTGCGTATTATCGTATATTGTGAGGAAAGCAAGTGAAACAGTTGGGATATTGAAGATATGAGAAGCGCTTGCTTGGTTCGTAACGCAACTTGGAGATTTGGGCGCGGCGCCTCAGTTCAACATAGAATAACGGCTGGAAACACGAAACTTGCAAAATAATTAGGTAACTGCTGCTAGAGAAACGTTTACAAAATTTATCAATGGGCATATTCTCCATTTTAAGTGCCATTATTTGACCGCACGCGGGCTGCGTTGCCGTGTGCACCCTTATTCACCGACGTGCGCAGATCTGCTCGTTATTTTGCTCAGGCGTGTACTTTTCAGAGTTCAGCATCGGTCGGGAGGCGGACCAAATTTTGGAGTTGACATGCCAGTCCCAGCTGCAACTATCCGATCTCGAAAGTCGTCATACATGTTCGAATTTTGTTGGGGTTGAATCTAGTTGTCTCCTTCGGGTCGCCAGGTTGGCTTGCTATTCTTAAAAAAAGAAAAAGAAAAAGAAAAAAGGGATGAGAAATCCAGAGACCAGAATGGGACAATCGATTCTATAGTCATTTTTTCGAGACCTGCCATTCTCGTTTAGGGAACGGTTTTCTTGCATGACTCTTTCACCCAAAATTCAACACATGATAATTGTTAGCGTGTGGAGCTGGGATTAACTAAGTGGCCGAGGGAAAATGGCACGGCGAATGGCGGCTGTGTCGATGACGCGCTCCCCTCTGCCCTCTCGCAATCGTCCCCCGACATGGCGCAGAAGATCTGCTTGTCGACGTTCCCTGAAGAGATCCTGCGCCTCATCCTCGGCCAGTCGAGCGACCTGGACAGCCTCTTGTGCACCGTCGCGTCGTGCCGAGCCTTCCATAGCGCCTTTCACTCGTTTCCCGGCCCCCTCATCGCGGGTCTTGTGGAGCGCGAGATTAGTGCCGCGGTGCTGCCCCACGCCATCCAGACCCGGCGCGCACACCACGCCAGCGAGAGGGTCCGCCAATCGCCCGCGGTGCTGCCCCAAGCTGTCGACCATGTGATTTGTCCTGGCGATGGCTTCAAATGGACCCTGGCAGATGGCATCGCCGCCATCCGGCTGCACAGGGTCGTCGAGGCGCTGGGCGACGTATGCGGTGTCAATTTCTTGCTGCGCTGGGGATCCTTGACGTCGCGAAAGCCCATGAGACCCATTTCGCAAATCGAGACAGACCGCGTCCTTTGCGCATTGTATCGGTTCGAGACCTTTTGTTACCTTTTCCCGCCGCCCGAGACCATCGTTGGAACGAGCTTCAAGACTGCTCAATTTGACTTCTTGTCCCATTTTGCGCCCTGGGAGAATGAGCAATTGGCCAGCATCCATGAGGCCCTATGGCGCATTGTCGCTCCTGGTACGTGCCCCACCATTCCACGATTTACGACCTTTTGTTTGACACCCGCATAGCTTTCAATGACCTAGCTCTTCATGACATTTCGTGGGGAGAATTCCGTGTGGACTATGTGCAAAACTTTGATGACTTGTTCACCGAACAGATCATGTCGCGGGGTCTGCAAGCCATCTTTGACATTTCTCGTGCCGCAACTTATGAGCAGCGTGATAGGCTCCTCGGCTGCAACATCCCTGTAGCAGCGAGAGAGTTTCTATCCGAGGCCATTCGATCCTTCAACTTCCGCCAAATCAAAACCTACGCACTCGAGCACGAGGCTATACATCGAGTGTCGACGGGCGAGTATACAAGCTCAGGCAATGCTGACAAAGGCCCAGAGCAGATTTGGGCGTGGTGCCATCAAATGGGCGGCCCCGACGGAATAGTCATGGAGGATGAATACAGGGCCATGCGGGCCTGTGGCTACGTATTCTGGGAGATGGGCAGGCTGAATCGCAGCGGCTTACTAGAAGTCGATTGGATGGATGTCGAGATTGAGATGACCGAGGATGTTGTCTCCCTGGCACCCGATCCCGAGGAAAAGGAGCTGTCCTGGGAACAAAGATCGGCCCTGTATGAGAAGGGAGTCAGAGGGTATTTTGAAGGCGAATTCAGAAGCTGGAAAATGCAGTGAGCTGTGTACATATTTTACTCCTGGAGCAACCATTGCATCATTAATGACATACATTTGTGAAACCTGATCAATCACAGCACCTATTCAAACGTGATAAAAAGAAATACTTGGCTTGATTCAAACTATGTTTCATTTGTCGCCCTCCCTGTCGTCTTGGCAATGATGGCGGTCCAGGATGCTCGGGTTCGTGGTCGCTATCGCCGTCGTCGTCGATTTTGTGCCCAAGCCAAGAGCAGAAGCGGAGACCATTCATAAATGCATAAAGTGCCAGCATTCTCGGATTCTCATCGCTATCCAATTGAATCGCAGAAGAAGAATTACATCGCATCCCCTATTCAATCTTAGTATACACTAGCAATACGATGCAGCAAGATCGACACTTCAAACATGTCCCCTGCCTTCACTTGAATCATGTATGCCTTGTATGCATATAAGGCACGAGGACCTATGTCCCTAAAAATCTGTAGACGGCTAGATTTCTCGAGTCTACATAGCACGAATTAGTATCGGCCTCGCGACTGTTTCGGAATAAGCTGACGTCGCTTTCGGTTGGCTGAGAAAACCACAAGTCAGATTGATAAGGATCGGCTTGCCGCAGTTCTTGTCGCTCATCTCTCTCTCTCTCATTCTCTATTTTCCTTTTTGTTTTCAATTTTGCACATCCAGGTTCTAGATAACCAAGACCACATTGTGAAAATGGCTGGGATCGGACTATTTGTGACCGCCTTGGGTCTCGCAGCCGTATGTACCCTGGAAATTCTTGCCTCATAGAGTGGAAACTAAAAGACAGAACGACATAGGCGATTCTTTATACTATAGGCTATGGAGTATACAACATCTTCTTCCATCCTTTGAGGCATTTCCCTGGCCCCTTCCTCATGAGACTTACCCGCATCACCTACGGCTACAAGCTCATAGGAGGGACCTTGCCGTTCGACATGCTAGATCTGCACAGGAAATATGGCCCTATTGTCCGCATTGCTCCAAATGAGCTGGCCTTTGGTGACCCGAAGGCTTGGGATGAGATCATGGGACATCGCGTTGGAGCCAAAAAGGGCGTCGAGTTTGATAAGAGCACGGCCTTTTACAAGCCTTTCGGCGGCGCCAGCGATATTGTCAGCTCCAGCGGAGACGAGCATGCCATGCTCAGACGTGCATTGTCTCACGGGTTTAGCGCTCGCAGTCTGAAGGACCAAGAGCCGCTGATTACGGAGTACGTCAACCTGCTCATCCGCCGACTGCACCAAAATCGCGAAAAGCCCGTGGACATGACCTCTTGGTATAACTGGACGACATTCGATCTGATTGGCGATCTTGCCTTTGGCGAACCGTTTGGCTGCCTCGAAAACTCAAAGTACGATCCGTGGATCAAGACCATTTTCCAGATGGCGCGAGTGGGCACCGTCCTGCAAACAGCCGGTCATTTCCCAGCCATCCAAAACCTCATCATCCGCGTTCTGTCGAGCAAAGCCGTTCGAGAGCGAAATAAACAGCACAGTGATTTGACAAAGGAAAAATTGCTCCGACGCATGCAGCTTGAAAAGGCTGGCGGAAGGCCCGACCTCATCGACAATCTGCTGAAGAAGAAGGATGATATGGTAAGTTATTCCATCTGATTGCGGAACAGCTCTTCCCGTCTTCCCATCTTCCCATGCATGTGTGATTTGAAAATGGAGGACTGACACGGCGGATAACCAGGGGATGACCTTTGAACAAGTGGTAAAGAACGCCGGCGTGCTCATCGTTGGTGGATCGGAAACGACAGCGACCATGCTCTCTGGCACCACATATCTGCTACTGAAGAACCCCGAGGCACTCAAGAAGCTGACCAAAGAGGTCCGAAGTACGTTCCAATCCGAAGCGGAGATTGATCTTACTTCGGTCAACAAGCTCGATTACTTGTCGGCTTGTCTCCAGGAATCTCTCAGAATGTATCCACCCATCCCTGGTGCACTTCCACGCGTCAGCCCCAAAGGGGGTGCTGAGGTTTGCGATAGGTTTATTCCAGAAGATGTAAGTCGGAAACCTTGGGTCCTTTAAGGCGGCCCGTCGCCCTTAGTGCCACAAGAGAGAAACTGACTCGGGACCATTTCCAGACCATCGTTTCTGTCCATCACTGGGCCATGTACCACAACGAAAACCACTGGAAAGACCCGATGGAGTACCGGCCTGAGCGATTCATGGACGATCCAGCATACGCCAACGATAGCAAAGATGCGTTGCAGCCGTTCCACATCGGGCCGCGAAATTGCCTGGGTAGGAAGTAAGTTGCTCTCCACTGCTAGTCTAGACTAGGCATCTGATTATTTGTCACAGCTTGGCGTATGTCGAAATGAGAGTCATTCTAGCCCGTGTTATCTGGAACTTTGACCTGAGCCTTGAACTGGAGAGCGACGACTGGCTTGAGAAGCAAAAGATTTTTGTCTTCTGGGACAAGGGTCCACTGATGGTCAACCTGCAGCCTGCCCAGAGGTCTGCGTGATAATAGAGGGTCGGCGTTGAGTTGGAGAAGAATTCAACGAAAACTGATGTTGAAGTCGCCGAGGGAAATCGCAGACTGTGTACGATAGAACATAGAAACGCTGTCGTAATTCAGCGACATGTATCTTTCTCTGCTGGTTACACTGTGCCGTGTTTTATAGAGCGCGCACGTGTACTTCGGTTTGCGAGCGCATGTTACCCTAATCCCATGCACTAACAGAGCATACATTCAATACAACTCGATCCTAATCCCATGCTATGACTAGACTATATCATATCCAAGCAGAATAGGGGGAACCAGGCTGGTTGACCCGATGACGATGCGCTTCTCTATCGCTTTCTTTGCTTATACGCATTGGCCACGTCCACACTTGGACAATAAATTCCTCATAGTGCCTGCCCATTGGTGCGTGCGTTTTTGAGTATTGCACCCCAAGAGTCCATATTCTCGAATGATTATATAGCAGAGGATTGAAAGTGTTTTCGCTAGATCCTAACCTGGTTGATTGCAGCTGTGTGTCTACTAAGCCTGTGCTTTGTTTTGTATTCTGCCACTGCTACTTAGCTGGACTTGCGCGATTTACCGGGCAACTTCCAATCCCAGGTAGTATGGCCGAGTGGTTAAGGCGTCAGTTTGTACGTACTCCTCATTCAACTCTGCCAGTTGCCCCGCTAACACCACTGAAGTAAGAAATTATCACTGATCTCGAAAGAGTCGTTGGTTCGAACCCTGCTGCTACCATCATTGATATTTTTTTTCCTTTTTTTTTCTTTTTGTCCTTTTCATGCTTTTGCTTAGAAACCACCAATTTTGATATTTGCGGCATAGATAAGTGCATAGGTATTGCTATGGTGGCTGCAGAGAACTAAGCATGAAAAGAAAGGCAATGAAAAGCTGGGCAAGACGAGCGACGCGAGGTTAGGCAGCCAGCTCCTCCTGATGTTGCAGGATTCTTAGCGCCCATTAACACTCTAACTTTCTCATCTTCTTTATCGCCAGTGAGGTTGTCAGCCAAAGCTCATACCACAGGTCGTATTTGTGTTGGAATGAAATGAAAATCGACCCTCACAGTTGTTTTATTTTGCAGTATATTTGTTCTGCAACCTGAAGACCCAGCATTCAGATCGTGGTTGGAATTCATGCAAAGCAGTAAACTTCAGACAAAATTTGGCAATCGGGATGCTAATCTATCAGCCCTTGGCTGTTTCGCAACACCGGGGTGCAAGGCTGACTGGAGATAACAAATCTCATTTGGAGTGGACATAGAGGGATCTCCGGTCTCGTCGCCAGCCACGCCTAAGTGCTACACCTGATGGCGATATGAAGGCATCAGTGTCTGGCACGCCGGATTGGGTCGGTTGGGCCGAAGGGGCCTCTCCCTGTTGCGGTCTCAACTTGGCTGCATAGAGTTACTACATTGTCCAGGGAGGAATCGCCTCACTCTTTCGAGTGGCTGCGGGTAAAGTCAAAGTTCCGGTTTACTCGGGGAAAACCAAGATGGCGTCTCCCAGGCTGTGAGATGTCCCATGCATTGTTATGTTTATTTTGATGAGGACAGGGGCAACGCGCGTTTTGTAAGTATCTCAAGAGTCTTCACGGCAGTGACTACAATCCTAGTGGCAATTGATGCTTTGCCAGAAAAGTCCAATTCTAACCATCTGCATTGGCTTGAGACTTCATGTCCTGGAACTTTCTGCTATTTATCTAACTGAGCAAGCTGTCCGATATCTGGATACACATCGTGTCTTCTCTGAGAAGTGATAGGAATGGCTGCACGACTCTTCCTGATTGTATCTGGATCCAAAAGCGCGTAGATAATATCATCAACTTCTTCGGTCCCAGCCACAACTCGCCCCATTGGGTCGGTAACCATGCTATAGCCCCATGCAGGATATGTGGAAGCCGGATCCCTTGATTGTGAACACAGAATGGTGTAGACTTGGTTGTCGACCGCTCTGGCACGGCCCAGGAGCTCCCAGTGGAGGGGTCCGGTAGTGGTGTTGAATGCCGACGGATAAACTAGAGCAAATGCACCATGTCGAGCTGCAATGATGCTTGGTTCGGCAAATCGAATATCATAGCATATTCCAAGGCCGATTCTCCCATATCCTTCCAGGTCCACGACAGTAATATGGTTGCCGGCGGACAAGCTGTCCGATTCATGGAACGACATGCCGCCTGGGACATCAATATCAAATAGGTGCATCTTGCGATGGTATGCAAGTAGCTTTCCTTGAGGAGAGTATACTGCACAGGTATTATAGATGTTGCCGGGCCCATCACACTCAGGAACGCTTCCACCAATGATGAACGCACCAGTCTCCCGAGCCATTTGTCCGAGCATGGCAAAGCTCGGGGACCTTTTAGGGTCGGGTGACGCTAATAATGGCTCAGCATATTCGCAGAATTTTGCTGTGGAATACGGAGAATTGAAGCATTCCGGAAGAATAATGAGCGAAGCACCCTCAGAGGCTGCTTGTAGTATTTTCTCTCTTGCTTTAGAAAGATTCTGCGATTTTTCGGGACCTGAATATCAATGAGCCCACTATTTCGCAACACCTCAATCAGGCAATATTGTTCCTACCACTGGCCATTTGGATGCAGGCTACTTTGAGCGGCACCCGGAGGAGTTCACTCCCAAGTGGCTGCATGATGTTGGTTGTTTGCTTGTCAAAAAGTAAATAAGTATTCATGATTTTAAAATTAAAGCCTGCAGAAAACCTTTCCAAACCAGCCATTTTGGGGGTTTATCTTGGAAGTCACCATGCTACTGTTGGAGCAGAGCTCTAACAGTTGGAGGCATCTGTGCTGGGCTTCGAAGCATCTTACCCCAACTTTTGGAGTACTCCATTGTCTCCACTTTCCCGATGGAGTGCACGCGAACGAAAATTTGTAGAATCCACTCCAACGGAGTCAAAATTTGGTCGAGAGGGGCCATCATGTCCCTACAGAGTTCGAAAATGGTGCTTGTAAAAACAAATTATTCAAGACCCGTTCAAGACTGTCGCAAAGCATGCCTGTATTGGGGACATGTGAGCGACAAGTTGAGAGCCCTTGATCAATTAGGTCCGAGCTTTTAGAGGTATCAAGCGCATGATGAGTTCACTGATTGCAAAATGGATTATTCCATCCAGATGTTGATACGAAGGAAATAACAGGCACCTTAGTAAGGCGCGCGGATTTTCTAGTAATTTTGAAGGTAGACGACGCCAATTGGCTCAACACGGCCAAGCGATGCCATGCGAGCCGTGCGACTGACTGCCGGCAACCAAAGGACAGCGAGGAGAGGAGGAAGAGCTTCGGGTGCGCACGTTCCAGGCTCGGCCGAGGTCCACCCGCGATCGCGCTTTAACTCACCCCATCAGCCTAGCTCTTCTGAGTGAACGAGAGCGACGCGATGATCTTACAATGTATGTTCACACCTTTTTCTTCATTTAGAATGAGTTGAGCTGAGAACTTGATGTGGGAGGTGCGACAACAGAATGCATCCCCAGCATAAAATGGACCACCTTCCCTCACCCATTCCTACATGTCTTCTTCATTTGGTACAGCTCAACTAAATTCCGGTGCAACACTTTGTACTTTGCAAACCGTTCGGAAATTCTTTTGCCCACCCGCCCACAATGCCCTCCAACAAAATCGGTGTTTGGACTGATGACGCGCCCGTCCTACGGCCTGGCGTCTATACCCCTGCTATCGTCGCCAACGGTTTCGTCTTTGTATCTGGTGTTTTGGGTGCTGATCCAGTAACAAAGGAGATGGTCAAGGGAACCATGATCGACCGCTTCGTAAGTGTTGTCCAGAATCTGCCAGCTCGCATGCCTAGCAGTTGTTGTTAAATTATATGAAATGCTTAATTGTCATTAGCACCAAATCATGGAGAACCTGAAGTGCGTTCTCGAAAAGGCCGGATCGAGCTTGGAAGACGCTGTCGAGGTCAATGTCTTCTTGACAAACATTGGCGATGCTGATGTTTTGTCGCCGGTATACAAGACCTACTGGGGAGACCTGATGCCCGCACGAACGTATGTCTTCTGAAGATATAGTGGAAATTATTGCTAACTTTTGTGTAGTTGTGTGGCAGTTAAGGATCTTCCATATGGTTCCGACATCGAGATCAGATGTGTAGCGGTTCTGTCAAACAAATAAAATATCCGAAAGAGGCGATACAAACTGCGGTGGAATGGAGTGGCTTTAGAGCATAGAGCTTAGCAAAATGTGATGAGTTTTGCAAAATCCAAAGGTATTGACAGATAATTTCGAATCGTGAAGCAAATACAGTGCTGGTAAGTGATTGCTTTGTTCATGTATCAAGTCAATCTTGCAATACCTCAAGTGCTTGTAATGTAATATTATATCCGCTTTAAACCGCCCGATCATCCTACGTGGTGGAAGGCTGATGCTATCACTAAGGGATGATATTCATTCAGGCCTGAGGCACCGGTTAGGTGCCCAGCGTGGAAGTGTCACAGCTTGCCAACAACATCAAAAGTGGCACCGTTCAGATAGCTTAAAATATTTTAACCACCATTAGTCGCGACCGCCGTTAACTCGGGGCCCTCCTGCCATCATGAAAAAACTGCTTCGACCAAAAAAAGAAAAGAACCAGTTGTTTCATATCCGTGGCTTCCTTTGCTCTAATAAATTACCTCTTGGCCTCTCATTCTTGGATTATTCTGTTCAAACTTAGGCAAGAAAAATACTTAAGAGTCTGGATACTTGGTGATCAATCCCCCTTTTTTCGAGGTATGATAGACGGCCTGGTTTACGCTCCGGCCCCCAATCTGTTGCGATATTTGGCACGTGGCGTTGCTTAGTCACCCACATTAATATCTGGCCCGACCCAAGACAAGGCTGAACTGCTGTGTGCCGAATGCTTCCCTTGCTCTCTCCAATTTCTGCCCAACTGTGGGTAAGTCCCGGGGTAACTGGATGACGCAGTTAAGGTCACAGTCAGGGTAGCAGCTGCTAGGGGTCTTCTTGTTGTAATAATGATCGTTGTTCTATCTATTCTAGCTAAATAAGGCCCCTTTTGGTATTTAGAAGAGGGTCATATGATACCCTTAATCTTGCTTTCTACCGTATTCATACTAGGCACCTAGCCAGTGCCTTAGGCCTCGATAATCATAATCCCTTTGGTTAATTCAATATTCTAATACTAGAACTTCTTCTCTTTTAGTAAGAAGGGATTATATTTATTTAGAAATAAAATGCTATTTCCTTTTAACTTTAAATTACTTGCTTATAATATATATTCCTATTCCTTTTCCTTCTTCTTAATCTCTTATAATTTATCTTTTTATTTAAATTATTACTATATTATTATTAATAAACTTTTTAAATATTTAATTAAATATTATCTTTATAAGGATATTAATAATATTATTTTTCTTATTTATTTATTTAATTTTATAAAGTTTATATTATTTATAGGATT